>JAUPFT010000027.1:39787568-39915068 GCA_036936625.1 Parnassius smintheus behrii | reverse complement strand
TAAGACGTGTCGTAATTTCCCGACCGCTGCCCAGCCGAGTTGAATCCATGACCTCGCGGTCGAAGTTGGACTTACACACAACATACTTGTCAACAACTTCGAGCTTAGTGCGTGCTCCCAACAACTACTATCTAACTGAAGTTTGCAAAGAGTCAGAATCATAACAGGCTATGAGGCGTTCCATCTTAGTTGTCAGAACTGAATGTGCATCAGGCTACAGAGCCTTCTTTGTTTAGTCGGTTGCGGGTGTCCATGGGCTTCAGTAGTCACTTAGTCTCAAATGGACTGTCATTTTTTTCTTACTTCACAACCGACTTCAAAAAAGGAGGGGGTTCTCAATTTGACTGTATTTTGTTTATTTGTGCTATCACAGAACTTTTTTCTACGTGAATCGATTTTGATGATTCATTCTTTATTTGAAATCTGGTACTTCTCATGTGGTCCCATAAAGATTTGATCAAGATCTGCCCAGTAACTTTAAAATTATCCTTAATAATGGGTTTTTAATTAACTTTACATTGATGTTCTGATTTCATTTATATTGAAGTCGGTTGCACAAAACTTTTAATTTCAACACTTGTTTCTCATACTAACACATTACTACCACAACTAGAATTTTTTCCAGTATCAAGGAGGCAGTATACAAACATAAATTTCAGTACCCTGTTGACCGAGCTTTGCTCGGTATTTTTCGCTCGGTTTTTTTTTAATTCGTGTGTTATGGAAATTATATTTAGATACAAATTACATACTAATGAAATAAGAATAATATTTTTTGATCTTAGCGACATAGTAGAAAAGACTGAACTGGTTTTTGAATAAAAAATCATGAGTGCAATTAGTTTAATTTAAATTTTCGTGTTTTAAAAAATACTAAAAAAAGGGCTCAAAAAAACAGATTTTCTCAAAAAAGAAAGGAACATGAAAAAAAAATTTAAAAAACTCGGTCGGTCGGTCTGGGCTCGAACCGGGGTTTTAAGATTCTGTGACCGACCATTATACCAATGAAGCTATTTATAACCACTAACAATCCGTCAAAATTTACCTTCTTATTCTAACGATATTGTAGCAGTTTTTCATTGCCTAAAAACACGCACAAAAAGACATTTTCTAAAAATAAATCCTAGCTAGATCGATTTATTATCCCCGAAACTCCCTGGACACTAAATTTTATGAAAATATATATATATATATATATATATATATATATACAAGAATTGCTCGTTTAATAGTATAGGATAAGGACAAACATCCAGGCCTGGAACAGTGGGCCATACAAATACTTGTTGTGTACATGTGGGATTCGAATCCACCGCACCTTAAGCGCAACAACTCATTGCTAAGACACTGCGCCGAAATTTGTTTAAATCTTTACTTTTATAAAAACGAGTGATAAAATAAAAAAAAATGTACAACCGACTTCAAAATGATTGCATCAATGTATTCAAAGTCAATTAAGTATGCAATATTTAAGGATACTCAAAAACTACTAGTGAGATCTTGATGAAATTTATGTAAGACTACGCGATAAGTACCAGCTTTCATATTAAAAAAACCAGAAAAATTGATACTTTTTGAAGTTGGTAGAAACATAAAGTTCTACACAGTATTTAAACTTACCGATTCATATCTTTTCAATTTCTTCTTAGCAGAACAAGTTAAGACATGTTTCATCAATGTTTGGTTGCTGTCGAATTTTACTTTACAGTGCTGGAAATATAATAAATGAGAACATAAGATTTATGAAATAAGATATACATTTTTTGTTGTTTGTAATTTATAAGTTTTTCATTGTTGTAACTTTTAGGTTTTAATGCAATTTAGAGCTTTATCTCTCTAGTAACCATCTAAATATAAAAATATAATGATAAGAAATATAGTGATTCCTCATTTATTTATATAAAATTATGTCAAATGCTAATTTATATCTATACTAGTGTTGTGTAGTTCGCGAACAATAAGTAATTTCGCGAACAATAACTAAGATACTTTTCCTATCTTAGAACTGTACTAGAAGAAACATTTCCGAAAGCTAATAAAAAGAAAACTCAATAACTGATTTTGGCCTGACTCGAGATTCGAACCGGGGACTTCATAATCAACAGTCGCACTTATGACCACCAGATCAATGAGGCAGAAAGAAAACTATATAGTGAACTAGCTATCTGCCCTGGCTTCGTATGGGTGATTTCTGGATTTCAACAACAGTGCCACGTAATGAATCCAATTTAAATTCCACTCAAGTCACCACTCAAACACACAAAAAATTTAAACTAAATTAGTTCTGCCGTTTACGAGTAGTTCAAGGACAAACACATATATATAGAAGAATTATATATATATATATATATATATATATATATATATATATATATATATATATAAAGATAGTTACTGCGCATATTTTTAAATCTGGGCCATGCATCTTCAATTGATGTTTTTGTAATCTCTCTTTCAATACAAATTTATCACACAGCGCACACTTGACCTTCCTCTCGTCAGCTCCCGGATGACACTTGTTCATATGCACAGCTATACTCCGTATTGATAAATTCTTTTGACATATCTTGCATATCACACGTTTCTGTCTTAATTGCGGTTCAGTATTATTTTTTGTTACCGTATTACCTTTTTTTATATGATGTTGAGTGCCTTTTTTTATTAAATCTTTTGTGCTATTTTGAGAGTTAACAGTTTTTTCATCAATAATATTTAAAGCATCTAAGATTTCTAAGTCATCATTACTTTCAATTTTTATTGATAGTTCAGAGTGTTTCTTAACCGTATTTTCGCAGACATCAAGCTTAAAGTCTTCAAATGAATTTACCGTTCCTGTCATAGACTTTAACAACTTCTCATCTTTATCATTTGTTTCATAATTCTCTTGTTTAATCTCCACATCGTCATCTAGAAATGTTTCAACTTTAAATTCAGTTTCTAGTTGTCTTTCTATAACTTTTTCATGTACTTCATTTTTAATTCTTAATAATTGACCTTCTGTACTTATACATAGCTCTCGAAATTTAATGGCGTCATTGAGGGAGCTCAAACAGTCCAAGCATACGTTCTGTGGGAAGCCGTCGTTGTATTCAATCTGTAAAATAATATAATAACTTTTTATATGTGGTAGAGCCATGCTGCAGTATTAGTAGTATAGTAATAGAACGAATGTGTCGGCTGGACCAGAGAAATACCATCCTCTTACAGAATACCAGCGTAAAATAGGACCTTAATGCTCTTATGTTTCGTATGGTGAGTGCAGAGAACCAGAGACCCCTTTTATGGGAAACGAGGCATTCTATCTTGGTCCTTAGATATAGATGTGTGTGAGCCACAGCAACCACTTACCATCAGGTGGACTGTGTGCCCGTTTGTCACCCTATCCTAAAAAAAACTTAATGACAGATATGCTGAGTAGTAACAGTGTACTGGCAGTGTTAGAATATCCATTAGCCCACACCATACTGTGGGTGTCGTAAGATGCTACAGTGAGAAACTGAAACAGCAGGTAGCGGCATCTTCCTGATAACAATTCTAAATTATAAAGAAAACGGCAGCTGCCAACCCACTTGCCAAGCCTGGCAATCTATGGGGGAAACTTATGTTCAGCAGTAGACTTTTGTAGATTATAGTGTATAGAATGGAAGGGAAGTTAATACTACGTAAATACAAATTCCTTAGTGTTGAGAATACCCATTATGCTACATTGGGACTGGAATGATTTCCCCACTACGTAGTCTCAGTGAAAGACGTTTTTTTTATAGAATAAGGGTGACAAATGAGCCCACAGTCCACCTGAAGGTAAGTGGATTCTATGACCCATACACATTATATTTATCCTCAACAAAGAATCAAAATGCAGATATGTTATCATCCCCGAGGACTATGATGAAATGCCTCATTTTCAGTAAACGGGGTCTCTGGTAATCTACACTCACCATATAAAACAGAAGCATTGAGCTGCTGTTTTATGCTTGTATTTTGTGTGAGTGTGGTCCTTCCCAAGTCGAGGCGTCCTATTCGTGCTACAACTATAATATACCTGGAGCATGGTTGTACCACATAGGAAGGTGTCAATGAGAAGTGTTGCTGATACTCATTATAAGCCAGTGCTAGACCACAATTCCACCTGGTGCTAAGTGGTGACAAAGTTCTACACGGTATATCACATTGTCTTAGCATAATAAAGCCTACTCACTTTGCCTTGAAGACATGCAGATTGTAATTTATTTGTATTGCTTGTTGGATAACTACATTGGCTATATGGGTTACTATTAAATCTCCAAGCCAATTAAGTTCACTGCTGAATAACCCACACCTCCCAAAGATTGATGCTTAGGGGGCATTTATTGCCTGTCAGTAGTCAGTGCTTCAATCAGAATATAGCTGCAGCATGGCTCTACCACATATAAAAAATTGTCACCAAATTGCTGTATGCCAGAAATAAATTCTCCAACTGATAATGTGGAGAATCTACAGAACAAGGTCAATGTTACGAAGTAACTTTTTCAGGTTTTTCAACATGGTAGAGCCACATGGCAGCTATATTATCGTTGTAGCACAAAACCTTCAGCTGGACTGTGAAAGAACCCCTATCTCACTGAATACTAATGTGTAATAAATAAAAAACAAAACAAAAATAACTGCTTAACAGTTATCGGAGACCCTTTTACTGGTTACTTTCTTAATAATAATACTGCTGCTGTATTTCAATAGTGATTGTACAGAACTGGAGATCCTTTTACTGGTTACTATCTTAGTCATTGTTAGTCATCAGGAGTGACAATGTATCCACATTTTTAATTTTTGAACCCACTTCAAAGGAGGTATTCGACTTTGACTGTATGTTTGTTTTATGTGTGTTGCCTCAGAACTTTTTTCTGGGTGAACCAATTTTGATAATTCTTTTTTTATCTGAAAGCTGGTGCTTTTTGTGTATTTCTATATAAATTTGATCAAGATCTGACTAGAAGTTTTTGAGGTATCCTTAAATAATGCATATTTAATTGACTTTGAATACAATGATGATGTTCTCATTTTATTTAAATATTGTAGGTGGTTATACAAAATTTTCTATTTTAACTCTTGTAATCAAGGATAGATGTAGGTGTCCATAGGCTAAAGCATTCACTTACAATCATGTGGAGCACACAGTCCACCTGATGGAAAGTTGTTGCTGGGGCCCATAGACATCTACATCTATCCTCGTTTACGAATCAAAATGCAGATGCGTTGTCACTCGTGAGGACTAAGATGGAATGCCTTGTTTCTAGTAAAAAGGGTCTCGGATTCTCTACACTCATCATACGAAACACAGCAGCATTAAGCAATTATTTTACGCTGGTATTCTGTGAGAGTGTGGTCCTTCCCCGGTAGAGTCGACTCATTCATGCTACAACTTTACTACTAATATAACTGCAGCATGGCTCTACCACTGTGTGCTCGTTTCTTGCACTTATTCTATAAAGAAAAAATTGGTTGATAGAGAAGATGTTAAGTGTATGTATGTATTTTCTAGGAAATGTATGTATTTTTTAAGGAAAAGGGTCGCAGCAGGACTGTAAAAACTACCGTGGCATCAGCCTTCTTAGCATTGTGGGAAAACTGTATGCTAAGGTACTGATTGAAAGGGTCATGAAAGAAACTGATGGAAAAATTTGGGATGTGCAAGCGGGATTTAGAAAGGGAATGGGATGTACAGATCAAGTCTTTTCCATGCGCATGATTGCGGAGAAGTTTTTGGCCAAAAATCAAAAGGTTTTTTGTGCAAGGACTTGGAAAAGGCCTATGACATGTTAGGATCAACGGGGTCTACACGGACCGGTTTGACATCCATAAAGGTGTCAGACAGGGCTGTGTGGCTTCCCCGTGGCTGTTCAACCTATTTATGGACAGTTGTTTGCAAAATTTGAAAGTAGAAGAATGCAGATTAAGAATGGGTGAGTTAACCGTCAAATGCCTTTTGTACGCCAATGATCAAGTTATCCTTGCGTCGTCGGCTGCTGAGTTGCAAATGATGGTTACATTAATGATCAGATCATTAAAAGAAAGGGGTATGAAAGTGAATGCAAGTAAGACAAAGGTTATGGTTTTTGAAAGAGAAGAAAGTAAAACGATTTGTGAAATAAGAATAGAAGGGGAGTTGATCGAGCAAGTAGATGAGTTTGTATATTTGGGCTGCGTAGGGATGGGCGATATGATAAGGATATAGAATGACGAGTGAATGCGGGAAATAGAGTAAATGGGGCCCTGCGCTCTATTGTGAAGAGTCAAAATGTGTTAAAAAAGGCACGTATGGCAATTAACAATGCTGTGTTGGTCCCTACTTTAACATATGGTAGTGTAAGTTGGGTGTGGCAGAAGAAGCACGAGAGTAGAATCAACGCAGTATAAATGCAGTCGTTAAGGAGTATGTTAGGGCTGAATCTGAATGACAGGGTAAGAAATTGTGTAATAAGAGAAGAGTGTGGTTTGCAAGATGATTTTGTGACCAGGATTAAGAAAGGAATGCTTCGGTGGTTTGGTCATGTGGAAAGAATGAATGAGGAAAGAGTGACAAAGAAAATTTATGGTGCAGAAGTGAATGGCAGAGTCGGAAAGGGACGTCCTAGGCGAAAATTTATCGACCAAATTGGCGATTTATTGAAAATGGGCCAAATTAGGAGTACCCTTAACCGACGAGCATTTATGCGTAGGTGTATGGATCTGAAGGAGGCGAGAGAGGTGTGTCAGGATCGTGCCAAATGGAAGTCTATAGCCTCTGCCTACCCCTCTGGGTGACAGGCGTGAGTGTTTATGTATGTATTTTCTCAATACAAAGTCCATATCTTTATAAAATCAACATTATTCTAACCATGGTGTAAATATCGACAATCAAGCCCTTAGACATGACGTATATGAAGTTTATAATATAAAACAAATGCACTTTTTGTAATACCTTAACACCAGAAATTAAGTAAATTTCTTTCGAGTATCGATCGGTTAAATTCATAAAGTTTAGGGTCGTTTTCCCCAAACAAGTCCGACAAACGGTTTCAAACTCCATTTAAAAATAATTACAATATAATATATTATTATGTATGGTCACCGATCACATTAGATTGCATAAATGAAGAAGTTTTTTTACTATCACTTGCTACAACCGCAGCCACAGGTCAAATCTTATCAAAATTCACAAATTTCTGTGAGTCAAAACCAAAAGTTTAAATAAATCGCAGTGATTACACACTCTTCGAGTCACAGAAAACTATTAAATCTCTACCGAGACGTCGAGTTTGACCAAAACCTTACAATTTATTTATTTGTGTTTATTTACTACATCTACATAATATGATTTCTATTTATTTCTATTGTTGCACTTGATTTTATTTATTACCTGGCTTTACGGCTCTGGGTTCTAGCCTTTCTGAGCCCACCATTTCGTTCGGAATCTTCATTTTTATATTCTTTTTCTTCACAATATGCTGATGTGTCACATTGCGAAGCCTTTGGGAGATTTTGATGACAGCTCAACACAGCGGACAGTTGATGACGACAGCCACTCAAGATGAGGCGCCCAAGCGATCAAAATAATTTGATGATTCGATGTTATGACAAATACTTATTGTATTCGATATATCGATAGACTTATAGATTCGTCGATGGTCTGTAATATATACATACATATACAGCAGACGAATTTTGCCTCTACAAATTATTTAAATATGTGCCATATAAATGCGACTAATGTAAAAATATACTTGACACATTTTCCTCACCATATATCCATGCTCTATTTATCTCAGAGTCCTGGCTAAAACCCTACCCATCCTCCACGTTGTACAGTGGATTTGTACTTATACGCTCTGATCGTACTGGTAAGGGTAGGGGTGTCGTAGCCATTTACTTGCGATCGAAATATGCATATGTTGCCATTGCAATATTACCATCAGAATAATAGAGGATCTGCTAAGTACCTATTTCTAGAACTAAAATTAAGGGTTTGAGGGTCGTGCTCGAATTTGTTTCCTGCCCTTCTTCAACTGATTATTTTTCCCATATTGAATCGGTGATCGACTCCGTCAGCACTGTTAACAAACATATTACAATAATGGGTGATTTCAACACCAATTTGCTAATGGATTCCCCTCAGAGTCGCAAACTCAAAGCCCTCATGGACTCGGCAGATCTCTATATTCTAACATCTGGTCCAACACACCACAACGTGGACACCGAAGATTCATGGTTAGACATTATTTGCACTAGTTCAGCGGATCATGTTATATATCATAATCAACTGGCTGTTCCCGCGTATTCTCGACACGATCTTTTGGTCATGTGGTATAAATTATAGCCTCCCAAGCCAAAGCCAGTGATTGTGTATTTTTTTATAGAAGAGGGGGCAAACGAGCATACGGCTCACCTGATGTTAAGTGACTACAGCCGCCCATGATCAACTGCAACGCCAGTGCAAGTAAGACAAAGGTTATGGTTTTTGAAAGAGAAGAAAGTAAAACGATTTGTGAAATAAGAATAGAAGGGGAGTTGATCGAGCAAGTAGATGAGTTTGTATATTTGGGCTGCGTAGGGATGGGCGATATGATAAGGATATAGAATGACGAGTGAATGCGGGAAATAGAGTAAATGGGGCCCTGCGCTCTATTGTGAAGAGTCAAAATGTGTTAAAAAAGGCACGTATGGCAATTAACAATGCTGTGTTGGTCCCTACTTTAACGTATGGTAGTGTAAGTTGGGTGTGGCAGAAGAAGCACGAGAGTAGAATCAACGCAGTATAAATGCAGTCGTTAAGGAGTATGTTAGGGCTGAATCTGAATGACAGGGTAAGAAATTGTGTAATAAGAGAAGAGTGTGGTTTGCAAGATGATTTTGTGACCAGGATTAAGAAAGGAATGCTTCGGTGGTTTGGTCATGTGGAAAGAATGAATGAGGAAAGAGTGACAAAGAAAATTTATGGTGCAGAAGTGAATGGCAGAGTCGGAAAGGGACGTCCTAGGCGAAAATTTATCGACCAAATTGGCGATTTATTGAAAATGGGCCAAATTAGGAGTACCCTTAACCGACGAGCATTTATGCGTAGGTGTATGGATCTGAAGGAGGCGAGAGAGGTGTGTCAGGATCGTGCCAAATGGAAGTCTATAGCCTCTGCCTACCCCTCTGGGTGACAGGCGTGAGTGTTTATGTATGTATTTTCTCAATACAAAGTCCATATCTTTATAAAATCAACATTATTCTAACCATGGTGTAAATATCGACAATCAAGCCCTTAGACATGACGTATATGAAGTTTATAATATAAAACAAATGCACTTTTTGTAATACCTTAACACCAGAAATTAAGTAAATTTCTTTCGAGTATCGATCGGTTAAATTCATAAAGTTTAGGGTCGTTTTCCCCAAACAAGTCCGACAAACGGTTTCAAACTCCATTTAAAAATAATTACAATATAATATATTATTATGTATGGTCACCGATCACATTAGATTGCATAAATGAAGAAGTTTTTTTACTATCACTTGCTACAACCGCAGCCACAGGTCAAATCTTATCAAAATTCACAAATTTCTGTGAGTCAAAACCAAAAGTTTAAATAAATCGCAGTGATTACACACTCTTCGAGTCACAGAAAACTATTAAATCTCTACCGAGACGTCGAGTTTGACCAAAACCTTACAATTTATTTATTTGTGTTTATTTACTACATCTACATAATATGATTTCTATTTATTTCTATTGTTGCACTTGATTTTATTTATTACCTGGCTTTACGGCTCTGGGTTCTAGCCTTTCTGAGCCCACCATTTCGTTCGGAATCTTCATTTTTATATTCTTTTTCTTCACAATATGCTGATGTGTCACATTGCGAAGCCTTTGGGAGATTTTGATGACAGCTCAACACAGCGGACAGTTGATGACGACAGCCACTCAAGATGAGGCGCCCAAGCGATCAAAATAATTTGATGATTCGATGTTATGACAAATACTTATTGTATTCGATATATCGATAGACTTATAGATTCGTCGATGGTCTGTAATATATACATACATATACAGCAGACGAATTTTGCCTCTACAAATTATTTAAATATGTGCCATATAAATGCGACTAATGTAAAAATATACTTGACACATTTTCCTCACCATATATCCATGCTCTATTTATCTCAGAGTCCTGGCTAAAACCCTACCCATCCTCCACGTTGTACAGTGGATTTGTACTTATACGCTCTGATCGTACTGGTAAGGGTAGGGGTGTCGTAGCCATTTACTTGCGATCGAAATATGCATATGTTGCCATTGCAATATTACCATCAGAATAATAGAGGATCTGCTAAGTACCTATTTCTAGAACTAAAATTAAGGGTTTGAGGGTCGTGCTCGAATTTGTTTCCTGCCCTT
Source organism: Parnassius smintheus behrii (assembly GCA_036936625.1). NCBI lineage: Eukaryota > Metazoa > Arthropoda > Insecta > Lepidoptera > Papilionidae > Parnassius > Parnassius smintheus. Next base: position 39,904,672 of record JAUPFT010000027.1, on the reverse strand, counting down.
CTTCAACTGATTATTTTTCCCATATTGAATCGGTGATCGACTCCGTCAGCACTGTTAACAAACATATTACAATAATGGGTGATTTCAACACCAATTTGCTAATGGATTCCCCTCAGAGTCGCAAACTCAAAGCCCTCATGGACTCGGCAGATCTCTATATTCTAACATCTGGTCCAACACACCACAACGTGGACACCGAAGATTCATGGTTAGACATTATTTGCACTAGTTCAGCGGATCATGTTATATATCATAATCAACTGGCTGTTCCCGCGTATTCTCGACACGATCTTTTGGTCATGTGGTATAAATTATAGCCTCCCAAGCCAAAGCCAGTGATTGTGTATTTTTTTATAGAAGAGGGGGCAAACGAGCATACGGCTCACCTGATGTTAAGTGACTACAGCCGCCCATGATCAACTGCAACGCCAGTGGAATTGCAGATGCGTTGCCGGCCCTTTAGAAAGGAGTAAGCTCTTTTCTTGAAGGTCCCTAGGTCGTATCGGTCCGGAAAAATCGCCGGTGGTAAACTATTCCACAGAGAGGTCGTACGCGGAAAAAACTCAAAAAGTGGTGAACCACCAAACATCCGTAGTGTGCCTGGTATCGGGATGTTTGCAGCGTAGCGCGTTCACGAAATTTGGCGGCTTGGATTAATCCGAACAATTGCTCAGAGCATTCCGATCAGAGCATCAGAGTGATATATGCGAAAGAAAATGAAAAGAGATGCAACATCTCTTCGCAGCGCCAGTAAATCGAGCCGATCGAAAAGCACTCGGTCGTCGACGATTCGAGCCGCTCTGCGCTGGATGCGGTCAAGGGGAAGGAGCTGGCACTGGGGAGCCACAGCCCAGAGTTGGGAACGGTATTCCATGTGCGTCCGAACCTGCGCCTTGTAAAGTTACAGGCGGTGTGCCGGCATGAAATACTGTCCCACTCTGCTGAGCACGCCAAAATTTTTAGAGGCCAATTTGGCCTTCTCTTCCAAGTGCCCACGAAGCTGCACGTCACTCGATATGTCGACGCCGAGGATTCCGATACTAACTGAGGCAACAAGGGGAGTGCCTTGAAACAGGAGATACGACAAAGAGGTTCTTTTAACGGTTAACGCGCAAACTTGTGTCTTTTGAGGATTAAACTGGACTAGATTTAGTCGCCCCCAATCCGAGACTTTGTTCAGCAAAGACTCGACTTCAGACACAAGTTTGTCCCGGTACTCGGAGACTTTTTCCCGAGAAATGTTGGCACAGCCGGTGTACAGAGTATCACCAGTGCTGTCATCTGCATAGCAATGAATGTTACGGGTTTGCAACATATTGTTACGAGCTTAGGGAATTACTAAAATTGACACTTTAATTCCGAACACCAATTAAAACTCTAAAAACACTAATAATTAATCACACTTAATTCTTTAGTTCACTTTATTTCACTCCTAAGTCTTCGCTTGAATTGTCAATTCAATACTGCCCCGATCGCGGCTTGTAAGGGCTTTTTATAGGCTTTTTCCACCGAAACATCCAGAATATTCCAGCACATACCAGCCCCGACCGACCAGGTGCAGAAAGTTCAAGTCTGCGGCTTTCTAGAAAGCTTAGTTCTTCTATTCGATACAAGACGACGCTGTTGATGGAAAGTTCAGGAATGACATTTTCTAGAAAGCCCTCCTCGCTCTGCTCCCCGACATTAGACGCTAGTGCCAGGTTCCAGACATCAACTTAGGCGCGCAACAATATAATTGATATGCAGAAGAAACAGCATAGGCGATAGCACGCAGCCTTGTGGAACGCCAGCATTAATAGGCTTGTAATCGGAGCTTGCACCGTCTGCAACGACCTTGATGCTCCGATCTGCAAGAAAGCTGGTGATCCAATTCCACAATTTCTCGGGAAGCCCATAGAAGGCAGCTTCGAAAAAAGCGCTTTGTGCCAAACCCGGATCGAATGATTTATGCTTTTATTGATAGGTATTATTTTATGCTTTTATTGATATTTTATTGATTTATGCCTTATGATTAAGGCAATGTCCAAACTAACGGCCAATGCCTCCCCCTTGGACTCTACTGCCTCCGCCCATCTATGAGCTAGGCAGACCAGAAGATCACAAGCTGATCGACCACGACGAAAACCGTATTGGCGATCACTAATCAGCTGGTGATCCTCAGGGTACCTCATGAGCTGGCAGTTTACAATGGACTTCATTGTTTTGGAGAACAAGGAGGTGATGGCAATAGGCCTGTAGTTGGACGGGTCTGAGCGGTCACCTTTTTTTAGGGATCGGGTGGACGAAAGCCGTCTTCCATGATTTTGGGACTACGCCTAAGGAGTAGGAGTCCCGGAAAAGATGCATTAAAACCAATGCCAACTCTGAAGCACACGTCCTTAGCACAATTGGGGGGATTCCGTCAGGCTCACTCAACTTGTGGATGTCCAGGGAAGGGAGTCCTTTGCGAATCGAGCGCTGTGTGAACTGCCCCTCCGGAATGGAGCACCTCATCTCCTGTCTAACAGCCATGAGATTAAGAGTGTGACCGGAGAGTTTTTGTGTTTTTCTGCGGCGGGTCTTGCAGAACTTAGCTCCGACCGCATGGACAGTTTCCACGAGCTTGTCATTCATATCGTCCACTGCATTGCAATCTTCTAGGCACTGAAAGCGGTTACGTAACTCGAGCTGAAAGGTTTCGGGATTCTGGATTAGAGCACGAGGGGGACGGAGTGTTGACTTCATTAGACGAGACCTCTCCAACTTAACGTTTAGGTTCAATGTGCCTCTAACCATTCGGTAATCGCTGCCAGTTTTCATCCTGCGATCACTGAGAAATCACTGAACAGTTGACGTCTGGTTGTCATAATGAAGTCAATTTCATTTTTTGTCGAACCGTCGGGGCTCGACCTGGTCCACTTTCTGTGGGGCCGCTTCTGGAAGAAAGAGTTTATTATAAAAAGCCCCTCTCTCTCCATGAAGTCGGCCAGCTGCTGGCCCCTTGGATTCGGTTGCCCTATCCCAAATTTCCCTACCTTCAGCTCACCGTTCTTCCTTGTGCTCAGTTTTGCGTTGAAGTCTCCCATTAACACCGTATAGTGAGTTTTGGAGGAATGCATGGTTCTAGAAATATCCCCATACGTACATTCCCTCCACCTCCCCATCGGGATGTTCCGACGTTGGCGCGTAAACCTGTATGACCTTCAGCGAATACCGTTTGGTGATTCTGAGTATGAGGTACGCAACCCTCGTCGGTACACTCCCAATCTTTACAACGTTGTTAACGAGATACTTGTGGAAGATAAATCCAACACCTCCTTGGGACAGATGGTCGCACTCCCGGTGATAAAACAAGTTGCCGGACTCGAGGATTACCGTGTCCTCCCCCTCTCTTCGGACCTCAGATAATCCAATAATATGCCAGCGCAACTTGTCTACCTCTTCTTCCAGCTCCAGTATCTTCTCGTCAGTCCACAGGGTACGTGCGTTATATGTTGCCAGGTTGTGTCGTCGCAGGTGGCAACCGAACCTCCACCGCAGATTCTTAGCACCCCCTGCCCTGCCGTTACCGTGGTCGCCACCTTACCCAGGAATAGCAGGGCCGCCGGGGACTGGGGGCTGTTTGTTTGCGTCGTTACTCATGGGTATATTAGCATTAACGTATATTGGCGAGCGGGTTGGCAACCGGTTTTTTTGTTGTACAGTTGCTGTTATCAGAAAGATGCTGCTGCCCATCTCCTGCTTGTTTCCCTCGGTCGCCTCTTACGACGAAGAAGATAGGAAGATATATTTGGAAGATATGGGGTAGTGGATATTCTTAACCGCCACTACACGGTACTGATATATAAACTAATTTATTTATGTAAACTTTATTAATAAATGTGTTCACTCTTAATGATAAGTACCTAAAAAAAGTTCAAATCATTGATAAAAAATGCAAGTGAGTAATAATCAATCCTATACTATTAAACGAGCAATTCTTGTATATATATAAATATATAATCGGAATCTCGGAAACGGCTCCAACGATTTTCATAAAATTTTGTGTGCAGGGAGTTTCGGGGGCAATAAATCGATCTAGCTAGGATTTATTTTTAGAAAATGTCTTTTTGTCCGTGTTTTTAGGCAATGAAAAACTGCTATAATATCGTTAGAATAAGAAGGTAAATTTTGACAGCTTATTAATGATTACAAATAGCATAATGGTAAATTGGGCGGTCACAAAATCGTTATACCATGGTTCGAGCCCAGACCGGCCGACCGACTTTTTTTAATTTTTTTTTCAAGTTCCTTTCTTTTTTGAGAAAATCTATTTTTTCGAGCCCTTCTTTTAGTATTTTTTAAAAACACGAAAATTTAAATTAAACTAATTGCACTCATGATTTTTTAATCAAATAACCAGTTCAGTTTTTTCTATTATCAAATCAAAAAATATTATTCGTATTTCATCAGTATGTAATTTGTATCTAAATATAATTTCCAAAACACACGAATCAAAAAAAAAACCGAGCGAAAATTACCGAGCAAAGCTCGGTCAACCGGGTACTAATTATTCAAATAACTATTTTAGTATTAAGCTTTTATAAATTTTGAGGTTAATTTCTATCGCTTCTCAATAGATATTTTAATTTTGATTAAAAAAAATCTTTTTTCAGGATATAATGTTAATGCTGGTTTTTACTCAGGTAAAATTTCAGATGACACATCATAAGCGACTACTGTAAGGCTCGCTCGTTAAAAAAAATTAAACTGAATGCAGTACATGAGATGGTACGTGGTTGCTGCAACTCATCTACACCAGCAACCAATTTTAAACAAAATAGGCTACAAATGACAATGTCTCTATTAAAAAGTAATTTATTTTTAGATCACAAATCCTCGCAAAAGAACACGGATTCCTACCAAGGATGATACGTGAGGCTATTGAAATTAAAAAACATCCTTATTTCAATAGAGAATAATAATAATAATAATAATAATATTGCACAACTATCACACAACGCCATCTAGTCCCAAGCTAAGCAGAGCTTGTGTTATGGGTACTAGGCAACTGATGAAACATACTTATATATTTCTAAATACATAAATATTATAGATAAATTACACCCAGACACAGAACAAATGATCGTGCTCATCACACAAACATTTGTCCTGGGTGGGAATCGAACCCACGACCTCCGGTATAGCAGTCAGGGTCACTAACCGCTAGACCAACAGGCCAGTCTAGAGAAGATGGATGGGTGCTGCCATCTGCTTGGGATCCTATCTATACGAATAAATAAAATTGAAGTGTATGTAGTTTCCTAGTAATGAAGTACTAGAAAGCGTATATACAGTACTTATAACAATAACACAATTTTTAAAACGTTGTCTGTATGTGTGTGATCCGGCTAATATACGAAACGGCTGGAGCGATTTTGACGGGACTTTCACTGGCAGATAGCTGATGTTATAAGAAGTATCGTGGGCTACTTTTACTTAGAATAAGAATAATGGTTCCGCGCAAATATATTAAAACCCTAAGCTACGCGCGGGCGAAGTCACGGCAAAACAGTAAGTAATTAATAAATAATTAAATCCAAACCCAAACATTTTACGTGGTAGTTCCATGCTGCAGTTATATTAGTAGTATAGTTGTAGCACGAATGAGTCGGCTCGACCGGGTATGGACCACGCTCTCACATAATACCAGCGTGAAATAGTAGCTTAATGCTGCTGTGTTCCGTATGGTGAGTGTAGAGAACCGGACACCTTTTTTACTGGAAACGAGGCATTCCATTGTAGTCGTCAGGGGTGACAACGCATCTGCATTTTGATTCGTAATCGAGGATAGATGTAGATGTCTATGGGCCGCAGCAACCACTTACCATCAGGTGGACTGTGTGCTCGTTTGTCATCCTATCATATAAAAATAAACCACTGCAAGACTTCAAGACGCTGTAAGCTCGTTTTGCGTAGATTGAACCAAGAATTAATATTTAATAAATATAATGAAATATTATATATATATATATATATATATATATATATATATATATATATATATATATATATATATATATATATATATATATATATATATATATATTTACAACATGTAACACAATTAACGCACTTTGAGAAAGTAGTTTGTTCAGAATCGTTTACTGAGTCGATTCCTATCATTTTTAATATAGGTAATTTTTATTCCAAAAATAATTAAAACTGCGTAAATTACAGTCACACTAAATCTGTACAGTCCAAACAAACTGAAATGGACCATAACTTAAGGCAATAAGACTTTTAAGAGTGCAGTTTTATTTGTATTATTACTAATTCTGTCGTTCAATAAAAATAAAGAAAAATGAACTTTATTTCAAGCACGTTAAAGTCTTTGCGTTCGTGGATTTGTACTATGACCACAACATTCTTCCGGAATTAGTATAACTAATTTGAAAAATAATCAGTGCATAAAATGTTTAACTAAAAATTCTGTGTACGTATTATGATTATAACATAATATACTAATTGGGGTGTCTGAGGGTGTGCATTAATTACGTTACATATTGTATATATATATATATATATATATATATATATATATATATATATATATATATATATATATATATATATATATGACTGAACTGAGACTTCAAACAAATAAAAAAAATATAAGAAATCATTCAATAAAAGAAGTACATAGTAAAAAGGTTTTTATTTTAAGCAGTATGAAAAATACTACGTGCTTTCTTCTCTTTCTTTCTCTTCTCCATCCTTCTCTTCTGCTTTTCGGTGCTCTTAAGTAGTTTTAAAATTTTATCGTCTTTATCGTCTATGCTGTCTTCTAGATCGACGTCAGTGCTGCCCTCTGTCGACGGTTTCATCTTTTTCGCGATCTCAGAAGCCACGGATTCGTTTGATACGTGCTTCTTTCGAGGTTTTTCTCTGTAAAAGAAATGTCACCGATTATTATTATGATTATATATTTAAACATTATATTAATAATGTAGAATTAAAACCACTTTTTTTTAATTCTTAAGATTTGAGGAGTTGGTTGAGCAAGTGGATGACTTATTGTATTATAAGATGTGTGTGTTTAGCAGGTATAAAAGATAAAAACCCTGTGGTTCCCGTTAAGTGCGTTATCAGAATCACTATGCAAGCGTATAGAAATTATTATTTTGCAAAAAAAAAATTAAATTATTTTTTTTTGCAAATTGTATGTGGTTTTATAAAACCACTTGCAATTGGCAAATAATTTTTTTTTTCATTCAATTAAAATTATGATCGAGTTTTCTGAATTATTCCTATACGCTTGAATACTTAACAAGAACCACAGGGTTTTTGTTACATGTTGTATAGCGACGAGTTAATGCAGGGCATAGAGTAAATGGGGCCCTTCACTCTATTGCATATGTCAAAAAGGCACATATGGCAATTCACAATGTCGTGTTAGTTCCTACCTCAGTATGACAGCGAGTCACGTGCGGCAGATGAAGCACGAGAGTAGAACAAATGCTGTAAATACTTTCTACATTCAGATTCAGCCATAAAGTACTTCTTAATGACCGCATTAAGAAGTATTTAAGGGCTGAATCTGAATGACAGAGTAAGAAATTGTGTGATAACATTAAAGCGTGGTTTGCAAGATGATGTTGTAATCAGGGTTAAAAAAGGTATGCTTCGGTGATTTGGTCATGTAGAAAGAATGAATGAGAAAAGAGTGACAAAGCAAATGTATGTTGCAGAAATGAACGGCAGAGTCGGCGAGAGATGGCCTAGGCGAACGATTATTGACCAAATTGGCGATATATTGAAGATGGGCTAGATTGAGAGTACCCTTAACCGACGAACATGTATGCTTAGGTATATAGACGTAAAGGAGATGTGCCAGGATCGTGCCAAGTAGGAGTCCGTGTTCTCTGCGTACCTCTCTAGATTATTTATAATCTATGTTGAATAAATAAGTTTTTATTTCTATTTCTAATACATGAAGAGTCAACTGTCAATTTAATTACTTTACATAGTGCAGTACCCTGTGCGTTGAGCTCAATAAAAGTAATACAAAATACTACACGTTTAATTTGTCTCTGAATCAATCCGAGTCAGCGTCAGCCCCGGGGCACAGTGGTTTAGCAATCACTTGCAGCGCTAAGGGCAGCGGGTTCGAATACCGCACGGAACACGTGTTTTTATAGCTTATAAGTAATTGTTCCGAGTCTGGAGTTTGTCCTTGTGAAGCCTATGTATATAAACTGCCCCAACGATACACGAGAAAATCTGACTGTGAAAAAAAACGAGAGAGACGCACGGTTATGGAGTGGGTTTTGGTTTTCAACTCTTATGATCTGTGGTGTGCGTCAAATCCTAACCCACTCACCCGACAGTTTCCATGCTGTCGAACAGTTCGTCCAGCTCATCCACTGGCTGAGTCTCCGCCTCCTCGAGTTCCTCCTTCACGTCGACTTCCGGAGATTTTAATAAAGGAGTGGAAGTCTCTGTCTGGACCAGAACGCTGGAAAGCTTCGACGTTAAATATTGCTGGAAAAGAAATATCGTTACAATTTTTTATAGAATAATATGTTTAATATGTTTCACGAGCACAAAATACACCTGATCGTATGTGGTTGTATCTGCATCCATCATATCCCTGAGGACTAAGATAGAATGACTCGTTTCCAGTGAAAGGTATCTTCAGTTCTCTACACTCAGCATACAAAACACACCAACATTGAGTCACTATTTTACGCTGGTATTCTGAGAGTGTGGTCCTTCCCTGGTCTAGCCGACCCATTCGTGCTACAACCATAATATACGAGTAGTTTTCAGCACGGCTTTACCATATATGAATTTACATACAATTTGTGTATATAAACACATACATAAATCGTACAAGGACACGTATCCAGACCCGGAACAATTATTTGCAAGCAATATAATTCCTCGTTCTGTGAGGAATTCGAACCTGCGACCCTACAGCATTGTGACTAAACACTTAGTCACTGGGTTTGTCACTGTCACACATAAATTTAATTTCAAATTAAAAATCAAATTTAATCAAATCGAAATTTAAACGTGGTAGAGCCATGCTGCAGTTATATTAATAATATAGTTGTAGCACGAATGGGTCGGCTCGACCGGGGAAGGACCACGCTCTCACAGAATACCAGCGTGAAATAGTAGCTTAATGTTTCGTATGGTGAGTGTAGAGAACCGGTGACCCTTTTTACTGGAAACGTGACATTTCATCTTAGTCCTGACAACCTCTTGATTCGTAATCGAGGATAGATGTAGATGTGTATGGGCCACAACAACTACTTACCATCAGGTGGACTGCGTGCTCGTTTGTCGCTCTTATTCTTAAAAAAAAAACATCGTCTCTCTATCTTAATCCATTTAGTCATTCAACCGACACAGCCCGTGGAGTTACCGCATAAAAGATTCTACTCCCCCATATCATGTCGTGGTTATCGTGAGAGACAACGAAGCGAATCACGATTTTCCTGATGACAATTACAAATATTCAAATTAACTACGATTCCAACTCGCCTGCTAAGTGTAGCAACTTGCATACCCCCCCCCCCTACCAGGCAACATATGGGGGAGGCCTGTGTTTAACAACGGACTTTTGATAAACTGTGATAGATGGAATAGATGGAAAGTTAAAACTATGTAAATACAAATTCTGCAGCGTTGAGAAGACCCACAGCACCACCAGTGGCTCAGGGCCCGCAATGAATCCCCCGAATTGCAGTCGTCTATCTATTCATACTATCACTTATGTATTTGCAACGGCACTGTCGTCGCACCACGAGCGAAACGAACTGAAGTCGTCTGAATCACGCTATTAAAGTTTACGCAGCACTCAACATCCTTACAGGGTTACTGGGAACAACCGGGATATTATTACCTTTTTGGATACTCGATTAAATGGGCATGTTTTTTAAAATATTTTTATGTCTCATGTCATAGTAATTTTTTGAAGTACATAACATTTTATGATACATAAAGTGTAAAAAACGAAAAAAAAAATTAATACCCTTAACCTTTTGTACTTTTTATGATTGTATTCGCTTGGTTGAAAATAAATAAACTTAATAGAAAGCATACAAAAAAAAAAGTTTTATTCTTATCTAGAATATAATACGAAATTCTGGGTACTTATAGAAAAATGTTTCAAATCCATATATCTCAAGACCTGTTCATTTTCGGCCATACATATGGAAGAGGGAGGGGGGGTCAAATTTGTAGCATTTTGACTCACCCTATCACTCCATGCCAGGAAGTTGTCGAGTTCCCAGTAAACCTGTTGAATAGTTCTGTACTATCACATGAAGCATTGGCAGCTTTTACTGGTTTCGAGGCTTTCCATGTTAGTCCTCAAGGGTGACAACGCACCTATATATTGATTCTTAATCGAGGATATATTTAGATGTCTATGGACCACAGCATCCACTTACCATCAGGTGGACTGTGTGCACGTTAAGTCGACCTAGATCCTTAAGGGGGCTGTAGTTTCATTCATTAGCAAATGATTCGACTATGAAACACCATACCCCAAACTTAACCGTTTTCAAGATATTGGATGTTTAAGTATTTTTCTAAAAATTGCCATTTTTTGTCTATCGTACAATTTTTAGGGTTCCGTACTCAAAGGGTAAGCAATCAATAGCACCCTATTACGAAGCCTCCGCCGTCGCCGACCCGTCTTTCTGTCAGCGGGCTGTATCTCATGATTCGTAAAAATTTTCACAGAATGTGTATTTCTGTCGCCGCTAAACCAACAAATAATAAAAATAAAAATTGAAAAGGGCTACCCTACTAGAAATGTGTTTTTATGGTACGGAACTCTTCATGCGCGAGTCCGACTCCCACTTGGCTAACTTTTCTGTAATTTTTCATCTAGTTTTATATTTTTTTAATGATTTTTGTGTGGTAAATTAGTTTCTTTATTACTTTTAACACCAAGATTTCAGGTAAATAAATCAAAGTTCAGTTAGCGAGTACAAATCGAGTCACATATCGAATAAAAAAACTGTCCAGAAATACAAATCAAGTTAAGTAGCAAGTAGAAAGCAATGAGTATCACATTCACGGACGAATCACGTTAACAGACTAATAAATTAAACACAAAAACAATAAAATGGCTTGTTGAACACCCAGAACTGTTATATTTGTTACGAGCTTAGGGTTTGTGACAATAAAAATTGCCGATAAAATTACCTAAATTAACACTTTAATTTATTTTACACAAACTAAAGTTAAAAACACTAATAATTAAAAACACTAATTCACTTAATTCCGCTCCGAAGCTTCGCTTGTGTCGCCGAGTTCAACTCTGTCTCGATCGCATCTTGCGCCACCTATTTATTTAAATTAGCAAAATATCCGGAATGTTCAAGTAAACACGCGCAAGGTACCGAGATTTCGAGTATAGATTTTCTAGAAACTTAGTTCTTCGGGTGGCGCTGTCGGTTGAGAGATCTGTGATGTCATTCTTTACACGCTCTACTCGCTCTCGTTCCTGACACTAGATGGCGCTAGTATATCGTCGATTGGAGCGCGTAACACTGCCCCCTCCTAAGACATGCTCGTCCCGAGCATTACCGGTCCCATGATAACGCGCCAAGCGATCCACATGGACGACCTTAGGAGTCCCTCTTACGCCTTTCTGTAACGGCTCCGCAATGTCAAGGGCTGTCCTATCCCGTGGTGCACCAATATTGTACAATTTCGGTGCTCCTCTACTACGTGTCTGAGGTCCCCGCACAGCCGCACAACTTGTACATGTACGACACCAATCCTCGACATCGTCACGATAATGGACCCAGTAAAACTGTTCTCGGACCTTCAGTAAAGTTCGTTTAACTCCCAGATGGACTCTTGAACGACCATTATGGCACAGCTGTAGAACATCTGGTACTTTAGCTTTAGGGACAACCATTTGCAAATGACAGCTGTCTCCCCGAACGTTTTCCCATTTACGACACAGAACTCCATCCTGAAGCAGCAAGCTGTCCCACTGGGCCCAATAGCTTTTAGTGATCGAACTCATCGCTGAGACGTCACTCCACTTGGGCTTGGGAGCACTGGCCTTTATCCATTCCAGAATCGGCTTGATGTCCGGATCTTCCTGCTGTGCATGTCGTAGGCTGTCCTTCCACCCGTTGCTGAGGTGGTCTGTCCTGAGCATCCTCACGGATACCACTTCCTTACCTTGCCTACTACAATGGTTGCCATCTTCAGGACAAGGTCTTCTTGACAATGCATCTGTGTTGCCGTGAGATTTCCCGCTGCAGTGCCTGATAGTAAAGTCGTATTCCTGCTGCTGCTGGGCGGTGCTGTTAGCCGCACTTCCTTTCTGAGACCGTTCACCTTCCCTTCCTAGGGTGTGCTTAGGGCAGCTGGACCGAAGATGGCCCCTTTCCCCACAGCCATAGCACCTAGGGCTGTATCCTTTATTGTGGTCTCGAACCGTAACTGCTGCAACCTCCCTAGCGTGAGGTGAACGATGATCCTGTCGCCGCCAGGCAGTGCCGTTAGCTGCACTACCCTCCTGATATCGTTCACTTTCCCTTTCTGCGGTTCGCTTAGGGCAGCTGGATCGAAGGTGGCCCTTTACCCCACAGCCATAGCACCTTGGGCTGTATCCTTGGTTGCGGTCGCGAACTGTAGCTGCTGCAACCTCCCTGACAAGATGGGAACGATGATCCTGCCTCACGGCTTCCACCTCCAGTGCATGGGCCAAGGCGTTCTTAAGCGTCTCGTGGTGCCCGAGCCTCACAGCAGCTCTGACTTCCAGGTCACGGATGCCGTCGATGAATGTCTGCACCAGGTTCCCTTCAATGAGCGCATGTACAGACCGGTATGCTTTCTGCACCAGCTTCTCCACCTCTAGAGCCCACTGCTGCAGGTTTTCGTTGATGCGCTGCACGCGATCTTTAAGCTGCGCACGAAAGACATGTTCCAGGTGAGCGTCGCCATATCTCGCCTCCATTGCCTCAAGGAGTTGCTCATAAGTCCTCCCCGAGAGCTTCCAGAACTGTTAAGGCCTGGTCGCGCAGGCCTAGTGTGAGAGCAGTCATGGCCTGACTTTTATTCCAGCCGTTTGCCTCCATGACGGCCTCGAACTGGATTTTGTAGGCCGACCAGGAAGAAGTCCCGTCGAACGGTGGTACCTTGAACCCACGTAGCGAAGGTGTAGTAGCTACTGCGGGGGCTGCAATTCCATCTCCAAGTTTGAGTTCATCCAGCGTTTTCTTAACTTGGTTGATTTGGGTTTCATGTTCTTCGATTCGGGTTTCAGCTTCCGACAGACGGTTGTCGTGTTGAGCAACCCTATCCTTCACCTGCCTTATCTCTTTCCCAAAGGTAGCGTGAAGGTCCTTCATGAGGAGCATCTGTTCTTCCGACCGACGAGCCTGTTCCGCCTGCTGACGGGCCTGTTCCTCTTGTCGGCGGCTCTGTTCGTCCTGTCCGCCCCGCAGCTGTTCTTCCAACCGACGGACCTGTTCCTCCTGTCGGCGAGCCTGCTCCTCCTGTCGGCGAGCCTGCTCCTCCTGTCGGCGAGCCTGCTCCTGCAGCATCACCATCAGAGCACCTAAGGCAGGTGCCACAGACGTAGAAGCTGCTGACGGACCGGCTTCCGTGGCCGGCGGCTGGCCCTCAGACATCTGCGGCGTTGCACCACCAAATCTCCTCTGGTCCGTCTCCTGCTGGCGTTGACTTCGGGTACGGACACCCTCCGTTTCCTCCTTAGGTAAAATCGGCATTATTTTATCCCACTTCTGACACCAATTGTTACGAGCTTAGGGTTCGTGACAATAAAAATTGCCGATAAAATTACCTAAATTAACACTTTAATTTACTTTACACAAACTAAAGTTAAAAACACTAATAATTAAAAACACTAATTCACTTAATTCCGCTCCGAAGCTTCGCTTGTGTCGCCGAGTTCAACTCTGTCTCGATCGCATCTTGCGCCACCTATTTATTTAAATTAGCAAAATATCCGGAATGTTCAAGTAAACACGCGCAAGGTACCGAGATTTCGAGTATAGATTTTCTAGAAACTTAGTTCTTCGGGTGGCGCTGTCGGTTGAGAGATCTGTGATGTCATTCTTTACACGCTCTACTCGCTCTCGTTCCTGACACTAGATGGCGCTAGTATATCGTCGATTGGAGCGCGTAACATATTTAACTACTACCAGTGCCTTTCGTCTAAGTTTTTTGTAGGAATTCTGCTAGTACCCTAGACTGTTATACCTTGTTGGATAGCTGAAGAAACGTCGATATTTTTCAATACATCTGCAACATAACTGGCATAGATTGTTTTAAATATACCTCAAAAAATACTTTCTACAAATTTATTTATTTTTTCAACTATCAATCGTCTACTAGGACCAAGATCGTTTATTTACCTAAAATTTTGGTGTTGATAATATTTATAATAATAAAGCAATTTATCTACTACACAAAAATCATAAAAATAATAAAATTAGATGCACTAATTACAAAAAAGGTAGTACAATAGACAAAAAATTTACATTTTTTTATAAAGAAACAACTTAAACATACAATATCTTGAAAACGGTCAAGATTTGGATATGGTGTTTAATAGTGGTACCATTCGGTAATGATGGAAACTACAACCTCTTACAGGCCAATCCTCATTATAATGCCGTTCACAGTTCGTTCTCGGTTCGATTTCGGTCTGATAAAATATTATCAAGTAAACAATACTATGTGTGTGCATTCATACTGTCCGTAACAGTCAAATTTCGTTCGAATCCCGTTCCAATAATATAATAAATCAGACCGAGATCGGATCGAGAACGGACTGTGAACAGCAAATGAGGATCGGCCCCAAAGGATCTAGGTCGGCTTAACCTGTAACCCTGTATGTACAACTGACATCTTACAGACAACCTTTGCGTAGAGGACTGATACAAACATTGGTTAAAATAGAGGGTGTGCACAAAAATGATTTAAATACATATAACTACAAGCTATAACACCCTACTTCACCCCCACCCCCACCACTAAGGGTTGAATTTTTAAAATCCTTTACGCCTATGAACTTTGTTCAGCAGTGTACTTGTAAAGGGCTGTGATGATGCCGATGATAATGATACATAGAAGTAGGTGAAGCTTACAAAGGCGTGCTAAAAGAAACGAACTTTATACAGCAGCTGCTTAGTGTCGAGACAGTGCACTCGCAGATGGCGGTCCAGGCTGACCGTCACCAGCACCCGGCGCGGATGCAGAGCCAGTGACGTCACAGCTCCCGCGCACCCCTTGTACCCCTTGTCTGGTCTGCCCTTGCGCAAGTCCACCTGGTGCACTTGCCCGCGGCCGAACCCCACCAACACCTGTCTAAAAACATTTTTCTTTAAAAAAACGTACTGTACAAGAACGTTCTGTAAAAAAACGTTAACTCACTAGGAATTTCTCCTGTATCGTGGAGGCAGTTTACACACATAAATTGCACAAGGACACACATCCAGACCCGGTAATTATGTAGGTCAAGTATATATAAGTAGTGTACAAATACTTGTTCAGTGTGGAATTCGAACCCACGGCTTTCAGTGCCGCAACTCATTACTAACCTGCTGCGTCACGGAACCAACAAATATAGCTTCGTGTAAAAAATTACAGTTTTAATTTTCCTCTGTCGCCTCTTGCGACACCCACGGGACGATACGAGCTGGTGGATTCCTGCACCACCACTACACGCTTCCATATTATCCTGTGGTAGACACGTGTCAATCGTTCAAATGCATCATTTCGAGCTCCAGTACTCTGTAAGTCTGTGAGATCCATTGGGAACCGAAAATTTCCTTTCAATTCATTCAGATCATTCGGGATTCGGTCGGTTTTCGACTCATTCACAATTAACACCGATCACGAGTTAAAAAGGTTCCGTCAATTGTTTGCGATTGGTTGTACCGGAACCTTCAAAAACAAATGAATGAACCATCAATACTTATAAGTGTACCGGCTCAAATGAACGAATCATTCATGACTGACACATGTTTATCTCGTGGTTGTCGCAAAAGGTGACAAACGGAAAATAAAACAGGAACATCTTCCTGATAACAACTCTTATCATGACCTCCAGGCCGAATTTCGGTCACAGCGGCCTGCCTCAACGTAGACTAGCCATCGGCGCAGGACAGGCTTATAGTGCCCAAGTGTATGTGCAAGCACAGGTGCACTCTCTATTCCCTCACTCTCATAATCCGATGGGTCGATAAACCGATACGACCGGAGAGAGATCAGGCGCAGGACCAACGGCTTTACGTGCTTTCCGAGGCACGGGGGTGAGACACCGCCAACTTCCTGACTCTGGGCAGCTACTGAGAATTGCTTGACGGAAAAACTCAATAATCGATTTTTTGGCCCGACGCGGAACATCATGATTATTAGAACCCGAGACCTTATGATCAGCAGTCGCACTACTACAACCATAAGACCAACGAGGCAGTCAAAAACTGCGGTTAACAAATCGGTCGAGCGTGGCAACTAAGGCGGAATCCTACGAGGCAATTCATAAGAGAGTCCGTGTTCAATAGTGGACTTTATTGGGTGTAATGTTAAACAATTTATTGTTTCTTTTATTTTTGCACGAGAAGCTGACAAACGAGCACACAGTCCACCTGATGGTAAGTGGTTGCTGTGGCCCATAGACATCTACATCTATCCTCGATTGCGAATCAAAATGAAGATGCGTTGTCACCCGTGAGAACTAAGATGGAATGTCTCGTTTCCAGTAAAACAGGTCTTTGGTTCTCTACACTCACCATACGAACACAGCAGCATTAAGCTGCTATTTCACGCTGGTATTCTGTGATGCGGTGCCGTGTAGTGGCGGTTGAGAATATCCACTACCCCATATCCACTACCCCATATCCACTACCCCATATCCACTACCCCATACCCACTACCCCATACCCACTACCCCATATCCACTACCTCATATCTTCCCGTGGGTGTCGTAAGAGGCGACAGAGGGACACAAGCAGGAGATGGGCAGCAGCATCTTACTGATAACAGCAACTGTACAACAAAAAACTGCGGTTGCCAACCCGCTCGCCAAGCGTGGCAACTATGGCAATATACCCCCCCATGAAGAATTACACAAATAGACGGCCCCCAGTCCCCGGCGGCCCCGCTATTCCTGGCTACGGTGGCGACCATGGTAACGGCGGGGCAGGGGGTGCCAAGAATCTCCGGTGGAGGTTCGGTTACCACCTACGACGACTCGACCTGGCAACATTTAACGCACGTACCCTGAGGACTGACGAGAAGATCCTAGAGCTGGAAGAAGAGATAGACAAGTTGCGCTTGAATATTATAGGATTATCCGAGGTCCGAAGAGAGGGCGAGGACACGGTGATTCTCGAATCCGGCAACTTGTTCTATCACCGGGAGGGCGACCATCTGTCCCAAGGAGGTGTTGGATTTATCGTCCACAAGTCTCTCGTTAACAACGTTTTAAAGATTGGGAGTGTATCGACGAGGGTTGCGTACCTTATATTCAGAATCACCAAATGGTATTCGCTGAAGGTCATACAGGTTTACGCGCCAACAACGAAACATCCCGATGAGGAGTAGGAGGAAATGTATGAGGATATTTCCAGAGCCACGCATTCCTCCAAAACCCACTACACGGTGTTGATGGGAGACTTCAACGCAAAACTGGACACAAAAAAGAACGGTGAGCTGAAGGTAGGGAAATTCGGAATAGGGCAACGGAACCCAAGGGGCAAGCAGCTGGCCGACTTCATGGAGAAAGAGGGACTTTTTATGATGAACTCTTTCTTCCAGAAGCAGCCCCACAGAAAGTGGACCTGGTCGAGCCCCGACGGTTCGACAAAAAACGAGATTGACTTCATTATGACGACCATACGCCAACTGTTCAGTGATGTCTCAGTGATCGCAAGCGTGAAAACTGGCAGCGATCACCGAATGGTTAGAGGCACACTGAACCTAAACGTTAAGTTGGAGAGTTCTCGTCTAATGAAGTCAACGCTCCGTCCCCCTCGTGCTCTAATCCAGAATCCCGAAACCTTTCAGCTCAAGTTACGTAACCGCTTTCAGTGCCTAGAAGATTGCAATGCAGTGGACGATATGAATGACAAGCTCGTGGAAACTGTCCATGCGGTCGGAGCTAAGTACTGCAAGACCCGCCGCAGAAGAACACAAAAACTCTCCGATCACACTCTTAATCTCATGGCTGTTAGACGGGAGATGAGGCTGCAATCGTCAACAGATTTGACAGCATACAGGCAACTGAACAGATCTCCAAATGTATGCGGCGAGACTTACGCAACTTTAATACTGCTCGTATTAAAGAAGCGATCGAGCGGTACCAGGGCTCCAAAGTCTTTGCCAGAGATCTGTCTGCCAGAAAGAGCCAACTGTCAAAGCTGAAGACTGAGTGTGGCAGCATCGTTTCCGGGATACCTGAGATTTTGAGTGAAATTGAGAGGTTCTATGGGCAGCTGTACACATCATCGTTGGAGCCACATGCAAGTGTGAGTAACGATCCAAGAGTAAGTCAGTCAGTCTGAGCGAGATTAGAATAGCTCTCCGGCACCTTAAAACGGCAGAGCCCCGGGCGAGGATGGAATTACAGCGGAGCTTCTAAAAGTGGGTGGAACACCGGTACTTGAAGTCCTTCAGAAGCTTTTCAATTCCGTCTTCCACGGTGGCACTACTCCGGAGGCGTGGAGCAGAAGTGCGGTGGTCTTGTTCTTCAAGAAAGGCGACAACGCTCTCTTGAAGAACTACAGACCGATACCCCTTCTGAGCCGCGTCTACGTGCTGTTTTCGAGAGTCATTACGAATCGTTTAGCACGCAGACTCGACGACTTCCAGCCTCCCGAACAAGCCGGTTTCCGAAAAGGATTCAGTACCATAGACCACATACATACCCTGCGGCAGATTGTACAGAAGTCCGAAGAGTACAATCTGCCACTTTGCCTGGCGTATGTGGACTATGAGAAAGCCTTTGATTCAGTCGAAATTTGGGCGGTGCTACAGTCCCTTCAGCGGTGCCAAGTTGACTACCGGTATATCGAAGTGCTGAAGTGTTTGTACAGTAGGGCTACGATGGCTATCCGAGTACAGAACCAGAGTTCGATACCTATCCAACTGCAGAGAGGTGTAAGACAGGGGGACGTTATATCCCCGAAACTCTTCACCGCTGCATTGGAAGACGTTTTCAAGCTACTGGACTGGAAAGGATACGGTATTAACATCAATGGCGAGTACATCACTCACCTTCGATTTGCCGACGATATAGTCCTTATGGCAGAATCGCTGGAGGATCTAAGCACTATGCTTAATGACCTCAATGGTGTCTCCAAACGGATAGGTCTTAAGATGAACATGGACAAAACAAAGATCATGTCTAATGTCCATGTCACACCTATGCCGGTAGTTGTTGGGAGCACTATGCTCGAAGTTGTTGACGAATACGTTTACCTGGGATAAATAGTCCGACTAGGTAAGTCCAACTTCGACCGAGAGGTCAATCGACGGATTCAACTCGGCTGGGCAGCTTTCGGGAAATTACGACACATCTTCTCGTCAGGTATACCTCAATCTCTGAATACTAAAGTGTACGACCAGCGCGTGTTGCCAGTGATGACTTACGGATCTGAGACGCGGTCCTTCACTGCTGGCCGTATGAGGACGCTCAAGGTCGCTCAGCGAGCTATGGAGAGGGCTATGCTCGGAGTTTCTCTGCGTGATAGACTCAGAAATGAGGATATCCGCAGTAAAACCAGAGTGACCGACATAGCCCAACGGATTAGTAAGCTGAAGTGGCAATGGGCCGGCCATATAGCTCGAAGAACCGATAACCGATGGGGAAGAAAGGTTCTCGAGTGGCAGCCTCGTATCGGTAGGCGTAGTGTAGGGCGACCCCCCACTAGATAGAGTGACGACCTGGTAAGATATGCAGGAAGTCGATGGATGCAGGTGGCTCAGGGTCGTGCTTTGTGGCATTACTTGGGGGAGGCCTAGGTTCAGCAGTGGACTTGTGAAAGGCTGTAATGATGATGATGATGATGATGATTCTGTGAGAGCGTGGTCCTTCCTCGGTCGAGCCGACCCATTCGTACTGGATAGATGATTATAACCCCTGGGAATTAGATCATCGCTATTAAGCTATTTCTAATTTGTTTTGTGCTTGGGTGAGGCCCAGGTTCAGCAGTGGGCTTGTGAAAGGCTGTAATGATGATGATGATGATTCTGTGAGAGCGTGGTCCTTCCTCGGTCGAGCCGACCCATTCGTACTGGATAGATGATTATAACCCCTGGGAATTAGATCATCGCTATTAAGCTATTTCTAATTTGTTTTGTGCTTGGGTGAGGCCCAGGTTCAGCAGTGGGCTTGTGAAAGGCTGTAATGATGATGATGATGATTCTGTGAGAGCGTGGTCCTTCCTCGGTCGAGCCGACCCATTCGTACTGGATAGATGATTATAACCCCTGGGAATTAGATCATCGCTATTAAGCTATTTCTAATTTGTTTTGTGTTGTTAATTGTGTAACATATATAATTGAAAACTGTTTTTTTTTTCAAAAAATAAAGTCCCGCTGCATTCTTGCTAATTTTTCCTAGAACAAGAGGTTTGCTTCCCAAGCAGTGGTAAATTAAAAAAAAGAGCGACTTTCAATAAATATTTATAAATTTATAATCTACCAGCGATCCACCTCGGCTTCTCACGGAATTTCTGGATCTCGACAACAGCGCCACCTACCGGGTCCAAATGTAATCCTAAACCATCTAGGAGACCATTCGAACATACACAAAAAACAATACTTGTTTTTACAAATTTTATCACGCATACTAACTTTTTATATACTTACACGACGTTTCGAGCACTACTGCACTCAAGATCACAGGGGAGACTGAGATGTTAAACGTGCAGATGTCATAGTTAACCGCGGTTATCACAAATTAAAATTATTAATTTTTGTTCCGATCTATACAGTATGAACTTATTATCTTGAAGTTTTGCCGTTGTATGCTTCGGTCGAGCGCTTTTAGAATTTTAGGGAGAATCTCTTATGTCGAAAACTTTCCAACTCGAAATTTTAGCTTTCTTTAAATTTGAAATATCGAGGTTCAACCGTATTTCTTTTAGTTTTAGTAATGGGGGAGTAGAGAAAAAGAAAAACGTTTCATATGTGTTCGTAGTAATCAGGTCACTCACTCACCGTTCATCTAAGCCGGGTTCGATGCACGTCGCAGCCATTCCAGGAAAGTCCACGTTGCACACCGGCCTGCGCTGTGCTCTCGTGTCATACAGCCTACACACACGTGAATAATTTTACTTACTTACTTATCTTCACGCACAATCCCTAACGGGGTAGCCAGAGAGAACAGATCGCCAAGTGTCACGATCCTTACATACCTCTTTCGCTTCTTTCAGGTTCATTAACTTCTTCATACATGCACGTCTAGGTATCCGAGTACTCTTGACCCTCCCCTCTTCGAGCAATTTGCTCACATGGTCTTCGAAAGTTAGTCTCGTTCTACCTCGACACCTTTTAATATTTACTTTCGCTCTATATATTTTCTTCACCATTCGGTCTTCACTCATTCGTTCAACGTGCCCAAACCATTGGAGTACGCCCCTATCAATTTTTGTGATAAGGTCATCTTTCAATCCTGCCATATTGCGAATCTCTTCGTTTCGCTTTCGGTCGGCTATGGTAACGTCACACATTTTACGAAGAGATCGCATCTCCACTGCATTCAACTTGCTTTTATGCTTCTTCTGGCATACCCAGGTTTCGCTGCCATATAACAAAGTCGGTACCAACACTGTGTTATGTATTGCAAGGCGTGCACTCTTCACCACGCCTTGCCTTTTGACTAATGCATTCAGGGCACCATTGACTTTGTTTCCGGCAGCGACACGCCTATCCACATCTAAATCACATCTTCCATCCCGGCTGAAAGCACTCCCCAAGTATACAATTTCATTTACCTGTTCTAGACATTCCCGATTTACCCATATTTCACATTTCGTTCTCTCTTCGTCCTTTTCAAATACCAGAACCTCAGTTTTATTAGCATTCAAACGGAGACCTTTAATTTCACATTCCTCTTTCATACACGTGACTAATGCCTGCAGTTCTGCTTCTGATGGTGCAATAAGCACTGCATCATCAGCATACAGCAGACAATTAACTTTAATGTCACCCAATTTCACACCCAAACAGCTATTTTTCAGCTTCTGTAAACAGCTGTCGAGATACAGTATGAACAGCCAGGAAGACATGACACAAACCTGTTTTACGCCCGCTTGGACGCTAAACATGGGTGACAGGTCATGCCCTACCCGCACACATGTGAATAATCTGTTGTTAAAAAATAGAAGATCTGCAAGGAATCGCCTGTCGTGGGATCACACTATTTATATCTTTCTGACGATCATTTTACACGTGTAACTGTGGTTGATTATACCAATACGTTTTATATGTGGTAGGGCCACGCTGCAGCAATATTATAGTTGTGGCACGAATGGGTCTGCTCGACCAGGACAGGACCATGCTCTCACAAAATACCAGCGTAAAATAGCAGCTTAATGCTGCTGTTTCGTATGGTGAGTGTAGAAAACCGGAGACCCTTTTTACTGGAAACGAGACATTCCATCTTAGTCCTCACGGGTTCAGCATTTTGATTCTTAATCGAAGATAAATGTAGATGTCTATGGGCCACAGCATCCACTTGCCATCGAATGGACTGTCTGCTCGTTGGTCACTATTTAAAAAAACTACTTTTTTGGCACTAGGGCGGCGTCACTGAGAAATGTGGCGATAGATTTAATAGCGGGGGAAGGTTAATTTGTTAGGAAAGTGAAAAGATAAATGTTCCTTTCTGAAATAGTAGTTATTTTTACCACTTTTTTTATTAAGTCACTTTCTTGTGTGTATGTCGTTCCGGGCGGAATATCTTGCAACTTTGAGAACCATTGTCAAGAACTTCCCGATGAGTTAGAAATTTTGAACAAAGCTCAGAATAGGATGACAATGTAGTAATTTGAAAAGAAAATGTGGTATAATAATTCCCTTGCTAAAAATTTTAAAAATATCACTTATTTTGAAGTAATTAGATTAGAAATAGATAAACTCAACTAAAATTTTCCTAAATTAGAAGAGTTCGAAAATGATTTCTTATGTTTATGCGAACACTACACATTGATTAAAACTACTTTTACGGATTTTATCACGTTTAATTTATTTGTAATTCCCGACGTTTCTGGTGCTTTCCAGCACCCAAGGTCACGGGGAACTGAGGTGACCGACGTCCCGATATCAGTGTTAACCCGTTGTAGCTTCAACTTTTTAATTATTATTTATAGTCCGATCTGCGCAGAATGAACTTATTGTGTCTTGACTCTACACATCCTAACTGATTGCGGACCCTTAATGCGCAAACGCAACACTCATCTGGGACACTATCTACTCCGCCCAGAAGAAGTGAAATTGCTCACGGCTAAGCAACTCCTTCGATGCATTGAAGACATAGGGCTTAGCAGTGAACTATAGCGATATCAGCGATCACAATAGATCTCATAGGTCGCAGTGATACTGGTCTCTTTCTCTAGACCTGCATAGCTGCTCGCATATAATAAAAAAAATACTGTGTCTTGAAGTCTTGCAATGGTATGCTTGGGTTTAGTTTAGGATGTTTTTTAATTTCAATAGCCTCACGTATCATCCTCGATAGGAATCGGTGTTCTTTCGCGAGGATTTGTAGTCTATCAAATCTAATGTAATGGTGGAGGCCATCTAGGATATGATCACGAACTACAGACATCCCGGAACATTGGTGCTTGTGAATGTTGATGCAAATAAATCAACAGGATAAAATCCATAAAAGTAATGTTAATTGAGAATTAAAAAAGTTAAAAATGTGAAAAAATTGAATAATAGGGCACTGAGCTATTGTTTTGGGAACATACATAAATTAGACACCGAAAAACTTATAGTTATATCGCAACCTTTCAAAGATGATGACACTGTGCGAACATCCGGCATCATCGCGGCATTTAACGGCTTTATCCACCAAAACATCTAGAATGTTCCAGCAAATATCGGTCCCGACCGACTAGATGTAGAAAATTCGAGTGTGGAGTTTTCTAGAAAGCTTAGTTCTTCTATTCGATAAAAGATGGCGCTAGTGTCATGTACCAGACATGTACCAGACTGTGGCGCGCAACAGTACGATAAGAACGCAAAGGATGGAATTTGAATAGCAACTTAATGCTGCTGCGGGCTTGTAAGTGAGTGTAGAGATCCGGAAACCCTTTTTACTGAATACGAGGCATTCCAGCTTAGTGCTCGGGGTTGACAACGCGTCTGCATTTTGATTTTTAATCGAGGATAGACGTAGATGTCTATGGGCCACAGCATACATTCACCAAGTAGACTGTGTACTCGTTTGTCAGCCTTATTCTATATATAAAACTTGGATCCTCAAATCAGTCATTTTAAGAGTCTCAGTAGGTGTCGTGATTCCGTCCTGCTGTTGACATCTTGTGAAAGGAAGTGGCCTATAAAGGACCTATTTTTTAAATTTCTTACAGCCAATTATCCCCATAATTTATAAACTACCTCACATATCCATGTCTGGAGCAAACGGCCAGCAAGTTGCCGCCCTCTCCGGGCAGGAAGGCCAGGTCCGACACCCAGACCGGCTGCCTCAACTGCAGCCAGTCGTGAGGAAGGTTCTTCGCCATGAACACTGGCGTGGTTTCACCGATCCGCCAGACCTTCAGGTCGTTCTCTTCACCGCCTTATTGTGAAGAAATTTATTTATTTATTGAAGTGAAAACTTCTTGAGCATTGTAATGATTTGAGACACGATAAAAAGAAAAAGCAACATTAAAAAGAGATAAACATATACTTAATACATTCAGGTGTTACTTTTCGGAAATCCATTATCCAATACCCTTAATTTAAACAAATTTAATTCTTGTATGTATATAATCGGAATCTCGGAAACGCCTCCAACGATTTTTATGAAATTTAGTATGCAGGGGATTTCGGGGGCAATGAATCGATCTAGCTAGGACTCTTTAGAAAATGTTGTTTTATCTATGTTTTTAGGCAATGAAAAGCCGCTACAATATCATTAGAATACGAAAGTAAATTTTGCCAGTGCCATAATGGGACATCGGGCGGTCATAAAATCATAGAACGCCGCCGGTTCGAGTCCAAATGTCTCCAGTCTGACTCTTTTGTCTAACTTTTTTTCAAGTTTCTTCTTTTGTGAGAAAATATATTAATTGAGCCCTTTTTGTAGTATATTTTTTAAACACGAAAAATAATAACATGTTAATAATTAATAAGCACCTCGCGCCCACCCCGAATGAGGGCATCCACGACTTTTACTGCCATCGGGGCGGCTACACTTAAAATGAGTTGTAATATTTGACAGATTTCACAGTGGAAAAGTAATGTTTCTTTCTGTACCATTAGTTATATTTTGTATTAATTAGATTAAAAGTAAACAAACCAAATCTAATAAAATAGAAAAAACAAAAAATTGTTAATAATGTGCAAAATTTAATAGCAAACCACCATTGGCCATTGTTTTGTATATTAACATAATACTCTAGAAACGGATAAACATTTATTTAAAACTGAATTAATACTTTAATGACAATGTTGCAGACGGCGAAGAGGTGATCGTCCATCGCCCGCACCGCACCCATGTCGACACTTCCCTGCACCCCGCATCAGAACAAGGGCCCCGCAAGGACAAACGCTCGCACCAACGCGGTGCCTACGTTACAACGACCGATGAAGTAAAAGAAGCGCCCCTAGTGAAATTCCGTCATTCGAGCGGCTATAAAAGCAAGAAAAAACCCCTTAAGATTCCTATTAGGTTTTAGTGTTAACTGCCGCACAATCAGCTGTAAATAGTGATTAATATAGTTATTAAATTAAACTTCTTTAATTTCAACTCAACCCCTTGCAATTTAAAATAGCAATTCTCGTTTAAAAATAATTATTAATTAGTCAGACAGATGTCACAGTAATCGTTCAGTAGTTCAGTTTTATCCTTAGTAATAAATAAATACAGTTCACCAGCTCTCGTCTCCTACAGACAATATGTAACAAAAAACTTCACCCCAGTGTCGACTAGCGACATCTGATGAGCGGAACATTATTTATTAGCCCTCATTGCGTGCGGGGCATCACCGCAGGTGGACCACCGCCAAGTCTATCACATAAGGATGGCTTGTGTAGAGGCGTAACAAGTGTCGTTTTATCGACGGTGGTGTGATATTGGGGTGTGACGAGGATAGTGCACGCGATTGAGAGAGGTCGGGAAGTGGTCTTCAAATTGTGCGCTTGTTTGTCACCCTTATTGTATAAAATAAACTCTTTGTTTAAAATTAATGTCAAGAATGTTTAGTTACCAGTAGCAAATAGTGTAGTGTCATCTCCGCAGACTCTCATCCTGTCAATCTTTCCGGTCTCAACAGTAGTTTCCTCCCTCTTGCTCCAAATCTTCACCACACCGCTAGCGACGGCCGCAAGAAGTTTCCGCTTGTGGCGACCCAGTCCCACCACATCTCCAGCACCGAAATCCGCTGTGTACGTTTTTGTGAACTCCGCTCTTTCCGTATTGTAGATTTGAATCTGAAAATTAATCAAAAATAACCTACATAAATAAAAAACCAATTGCCGCATGTACGACACAACATTACTTAAGAACAGTTGGATCGATTTTGATGAAATTTAGGTAAATGGCGTCAGTAAATTTAGGTAAATTAAAGTAGTTGTTGTTGCAATCCAGATATGACCGGCGCAAAGCCGGAGCGGATCACTCATAAATACTAAAGTAAAATGAATTAATAAACCATTCACATTTCACTGACTGTGTAGTGGCGGTTGAGAATAGAAATCCACTATCCCTTATCTTCCCATGGGTGCAGTAAGAGGCGACAGAGAGAGACAGGCAGGGGATGGGCAGCAGCATCTTCCTAACCTATACAAATAAATTAAATTGAAGTGTTTGTTTGTAATGTCAACATTACAGCTTTTTAAATACATATGAAAATATACAAGGCTTTCTTTATAAAATAAAGGTGTCAAACAAGCACATAGCCCACCAGATGGTAAGAAACACAGCAGTATTAAGTTGATATTTTACTCTAGTATTCTGTGAGAGCGTGGTCCTTCCCCGGTCGAGCCGATCTATTCTTGTTACAACCATAAAGCGTGGCCCTACCACGTATGGTACTTAAAACAAAAACACAATGTTTAAAAAATCTGTCTGTTTGTTCCGGCTAATCTCCGAAACGGCTGGACTAATTTTGAGCTGATGTAAGGAGTAACTTAGGCTACATTTATTTTAGAAAAACTGTTACGGTTCTGCGCAAAAATTAAAACCCTTCATTATACGCGGGCGATGTCGCGGGAAACAGCTACTAATAACTAAAAATAAACAAAACTACAGCTGGCAAACCGCTTGTCAAGCAAATATCGCCCTTATGGGGGCAAACATACGTCACATATTATATCCCATAGGTGGACATAGATTTTCTAAAAGGGTTATTGATTATTTATACTCTTCATTGCACGCAACATATTACACATCACAACAAACTTATATTTATGTACAATTAGGTGGCCTTATCTCGAACCAGCTATCTCTTCCAGAGAAACCTTGTTGAAGGAGATCATTTTCATTTGAACATATAGTTTGTTTGTTGCATAAAATTATTATACAAATAAATTAAATTGAAGTGCTTGTTTATATTTTTAAAACAACAGCTTTTTTTCTGAATGCATATGAAAGTATATACAGTACTTGTAACAAAAAAAAAGAACAGCTTTTAAAATTTTTGTCTGTTTGTCTGTTTGTTCCGTTCACGGCTGGACCAGCTTTGAGAGGACTTTCACTGGCAGACAGCTAATGTTATAAGCTACAAATAAGGCTCAGTTTAAGCAAGTTTTAGATGAGGCCAGTGCTGGCTGCCAGTTTCACTGGGAGCCAGCACTAATGGCAGAGCGCGGACCGCGAACTCAAAATGGTCGTAAGTTCGAATCCGCCATTCGATTACTGGCGTGAACCACTCGTAACACAAGCAATTAAAGCTTACCACGAGTGGTTAAGGGGAATATTAGTAATTTTTATAGCATTGTTAATATTCTTTTCTTTTTTTTTAATTCCTCTGGTGTTGCGGTTCTTCATGGGCGACGGTAGTCACTAACCATCAGGTGAGCCGCATACTCGTTTGCCCCCTCTTCTACAAAAAAAAAGGTTTTTTAAGATAAGCCAGAACTGGCGGGAATGGAGTACCGGCGATTCTTGATTTTTAGTAGAATATACCTACGCGCTTTGCGCTTAAGGCATTTTTTTTATAGAAGAGGGGGCAAATGAGCACGCGGCTCACCTGATGTTAAGTGACTACCGCCGCCCATGATCAACCGCAACACCAGGGGAATCGCAGGTGCGTCGCCGGCCCTTTAGAAAAGAGTAAGCTCTTTTCTTGAAGGTCCCTAGGCCGTATCGGTCCGGAAAAATCGCCGGTGGTAAACTATTCCACAGAGTGGTCGTACACGGAAGAAAACTCCTAGTGAAACATACTGTGGTGGACCGCCAAGCATCCAGATGGTGTGGATGGTATCGGGAAGTTTGCCGCGTAGTGCGTTCACGAAATTTGGCAACTAGGATTAATCCGAACAATTGCTCAGAGCACTCTCCGTGATATATGCGAAAGAAAATGCAAAGAGATGCAACATCTCTTCGTAGCGCCAGTGAATCGAGCCGATCGAAAAGCACTCGGTCGTCAACGATTCGAGTCGCTCTGCGCTGGATGCGGTCAAGTGGAAGGAGCTGGCACTGGGGAGCCCCAGCCCAGAGATGGGAACAGTATTCCATCCGAACCTGCGCCCTGTAAAGTTGCAGGCGGTGTGCCGGCATGAAATACTGTCCCGCTCTGCTGAGCACGCCAAGTTTTTTAGAGGCCAATTTGGCCTTCTCTTCAAAGTGACCACGCAACTGCACGTCACTCGATATGTCGACGCCGAGGATTCCAATACTGGCTAAGGCAACAAGGGGAGTGCCTTGAAACTGAGCAGATACAACAAAGGAGTCTTTTTAGCGGTTAACGCGCAAACATGTGTCTTCTAAGGGTTAAACTGGACTAGATTTAGTCGCCCCCAATCCGAGACTTTGTTCAGCAAAGACTCGACTTCAGACACAAGTTTGTCCCGGTACTCGGAGACGTTTTCCCGAGAAATATTGGCACGGCCGGTGTACAGAGCATCACCAGTGCCGTCATCTGCATAGCAATGAATGTTACGGGTTTGCAACATATCATTGATATGCAAAAGAAACAGAGTTGGCGATAGCACGCAGCCTTGTGGAACACCAGCATTAATAGGCTAGTAATCGGAGCTCGCACTATCTACAACGACCTTGATGCTCCGATCTGCAAGAAAGCTGATGATCCAATTGCACAATTTCTCGGGAAGCCCATTGGAAGGGAGCTTCGAAAGAAGCGCTTTGTGCCAAACCCGATCGAAGGCCTTCGCAATGTCCAAACTAACAGCCAATGCCTCCCCCTTGAACTCTATTGCCTCCGCCCATCTATGAGTTAGGTAAACCAGAAGATCACCAGCTGATCGACCACGGCAAAAACCGTATTGGCGATTACTAATCAGCTGGTGATCCTCGAAGTACCTCATGAGCTGGCAGTTTACAATGGACCCCATAGATTTGGAGAACAAGGAGGTGATGGCGATAGGCCTATAGTTGGACGGGTCTGAGCGGTCGCCTTTTTTAGGGATCGGGTAGACGAAAGCCGTCTTCCATGATTTTGAGACTACGCCTAGAGAGTAGGAGTACCGAAAAAGACGCGTTAAAACCGGTGCCAACTCTGGAGCACACGTCCTCAGCACAACTGGGGGAATTCCGTCAGGCCCACTCGACTTGTGGATGTCCATGGAGAGGAGTGCTTTGCGAACCGAGCATTGTGTGAACTGCACCTCCGGCATGGAGCACTCAACCCGCGGGATGGTCGGCGACGTACTCCTCCCGTCATCGAGAGTCGAGTTGGATGCAAAAAAAGAGCCAAGCAGATCGGCTTTCTCCTTTGCATCATGGGCCATTGAGTTGTCCCCCCGGTGCAGAGATAGAAGAGATGACTGACAGAAATTCCCCTGGACAGCCTTAGCAAGAGACCAGAACTGACCAGGGGGAGTGCACGGGTTCCAGGAGGAAGACGAACTAGTTTCTCGCCAATTCTGCAATGACTCTTTTGAAGGAACTGGAGGCGGAATTATACTTCTTTTTTAGAGCCCTGGCGTTTACATCACGGGACATTGATGCGTCAGCCCAGGCTTGGTAGCACTCCTGCTTATAGCACGATGCTATTTTACAGGAGCGACCAAACCATGGCTGAGATTTGCCTCCGATGGGCACCACAGAGGAAGGAATAAAAAGTTCCATACCCTGAAGTACCACATCAGCAACAGAATCCGTAACAAGGTTGGGCTCATCCGGCGAGAAGCTAACCCGCCCCCACGGATAGGGTGCAAAGAAAGACCGCATCCTATCCCAATTGGCTGACCTATAGCGCCAAACACGGCAGCAGCCAGCAGAATGCAACTGCGCTTTCAACGTGAGTGGCACATTCCGGACAAGACAGTGGTCCGAGGAGCCTAAAGGAGCGTCAACGGAAATCTAATGTCCGGGTGAGAGGTCAGCAGAAGGTCCAACAGTGAAGGTGCATGATCCTCCACATCTGGAATCCGCGTGAATGAAGTAACCAGTTGTGTCAGACCATATGCCAAGGCAAAATCATGAACAGATCTCCCTGCATGATCGGTTAAATGTGAACCAATCCATTTGGAGTGATGGGCGTTAAAATCGCCGAGGATCACGGTCTCTGCGGAGGGGATCTGTGGAGGCCTGCAATATATACATATAAAGATAAGAAATATTTCCTTTTTTTCGTCTTAATTAAAACATTACCTTCACACCAGGATTTTCTCCTACAGCGTGGTGGCTGATACTTACATAAATTTCATAAGAATAAACATCCAGACCCCAAACAATTACTTGTAGGTCATACAAATTATTCTTCGGCACAGGATTTAAAGCAGCGACCCTTAGCACTGCAACTCATTACTAAGCCACTGTGCCGTGGAGCCGTTATATTAGGGATAAAATACATATAATATATTTCAATGTAGATTTAAATAAAATCAATATAATACATATTATATTATATTTAATGGCTAGTCTGAGAAACGACATTACCGTTTAGAGAGTAAAATAATGGTTCTTGGTATGTAAGTACTAAGTACTAGGTATACAAAAGTATTCATGAAATTTAATCAAACCTGTTGATTTTTCTTTCCAATAAGTATATCAGTCTGCTCAGGGTTACCCCACACCAAAGACGTGATTGTGTCATCTTTTTGTAGGCTTTTTACATCAACAAGGTTCTCCACATGTTTTTTACTGTTTTTTGTTGCATCTATGTGGTACTTTATGTCTGAAATATTAGGAATACAAGTATTATTGTAAACATACAGGAATATACAATTCTATCATCATCATTCATCATTACAGTCCTTCACAAGTCCACTGCTGAACATAGGCCTCCCCCAAGGAATGCCACAAAGCACGGTCCTGAGTCACTTGCATCCATCCACTTCCTGCATGTCTTACCAGGTCGTTTCTCCATCTAGTGGGGGGTCGCCGCACACTACGCCCACCGGTACGAGGCTGCAGTTGACAGTTCTTCAAGCTATACAGCCGTCCTATTGCCACTTCAGCTTACTAATCCGTTCACTAATTAATAATTCAACAATTTACTATACACTAATAAGCTTTG
Organism: Parnassius smintheus behrii; assembly: GCA_036936625.1. Lineage (NCBI taxonomy): Eukaryota > Metazoa > Arthropoda > Insecta > Lepidoptera > Papilionidae > Parnassius > Parnassius smintheus. The sequence continues at coordinate 39,872,819 of JAUPFT010000027.1, read as the reverse complement.
TGAATAAGGTAAGGTAGATTATGCTTGCTAGAGTTATGGTTGAACAAGATTAATTTTATGGATTTTAATATCATAGTTAGTCCAGCTACTAACAGCTTGTGAATAATGGAAATTAATTTTATTAGTATATAAAATGTACTTTGAGGTAATATCAGTACATTTAGTGTTCATTAAACATCAATTGTTTAAGTATTCAACGGTAATTGACAGTTTCTTATAAAACAATTGATTTATTGATAAGACTACCAATTGTCTTTGAGCTGATACAAATAAAAATTCCTGTTCCGATTTTAACCTATCAATTTTATCGCCATGTTTTTGTTTTAAGTGGTCTCTTAGACTGTATATATTCCAGATTCATACAGGGCTAAACATCTCGGCACGCCGAGATCACTGCCTGAAGTGGCTCGCAACATCAAAGGACTGTTGAACTACTCAGGGGACATTTCATGGTGCAAATAATTTATAATATTCCTGACCACACACCCATTTGTCAAGCATTTTTATACCTTGCCAATTTGATACAAGTGAACCAATGTTGTTTTGATGCTAAGGTCTAAAGCTGCTGCTAATTCAGCCGTAGATTTATTATCATGAGCTTCCACAATCACCTTTAATTCGTCATTGCTGACAAAGGTTTAGGATGACCACGGGGTTCATTTTTCAGTTCGAAATTCTCAGAACAGAAGCAGACAAAGCAGGTAGTATGTTTGTTTTTAGTATAAACGCGTGTCTTAACGAAGTAATTTTAACATCTTTAATATAATGCAATTATGCAAGGTAAACCCTGACTCTATTAATTGGTGATTATCTGGATCTCGATAACAGCGCCACCTAACTGGTCCCATTGTGAATCTAAACCATCCAGGGTCTCGCTCAAATACTCACAAAAAATCATGTTTTCCGGGACTAACGCACGGCAACTAATATTTATTTATATATAAAGGTCGGTTTTAGACTTCCGGCAGTATAGTTTAAGAATACAACAGGAATTACAATTGTTATTACAGAACTATTTCATAAAATCCGGGACGAATATTTATATTTTAATTTTCTTCCTTCATTGCAAATGCGATATGCAAACGTTCAAATTTCTAATTTTTGAGAACACCAACTTACGTTTGAATGAGCCGATTCTACTACCGACGAAAATATCGAATTGCCCTTCGTTCGACAATATCATTTTGCTGTTATACTCATATCTTTATTATAAAAAAAATATTATAATAAAACAATTATTTTGAACCACAACACGTGAATATTTACGTCAAGAATAGACGTCGCAGCTTGACATCTTGACAATGTTGCCGGAGCAAACGTCGGTTTCTCTATCTAGTCTGTGGACGGAGCATTCTCTGTTTGCGGTTGTAGGTTTCTCTTTGGGTTTCTCTGTCTACGGGTTGACGCGTAGACAGAGGGTTGACGGTTGTCCAATTTTTAGGGTTCCGTAGTCAACTAGGAACCCTTATAGTTTCGCCATGTCTGTCTGTCCGTCTGTCCGTCCTCGCTTAATCTCTGTGACCGTTAGCACTAGAAAGCTGAAATTTGGTACCAATATGTGTATCAATCACGCCGACAAAGTGGTAAAATAAAAATTGGATAAAAATGTTTTATTAGGGTAGCCCCCCTATATGTAAAGTGGGAAGTGATTTTTTTTTTAATTTCAACCCTTACGTGTGATATATTGTTGGAAAGGTATTTAAAAATGAATAGGGGTTTACTAAAATCATTTTTTGATAATGTCAATAATTTCAGAAATAATCGCTCCAAAAGTAAAAAACAATGTGTCCCCCCCCCCCTCTAACTTTTGAACCATAGGTTTAGAAAATATGAAAAAAATCTGAAAGGTAGAACTTTATAAGGACTTTCTAGGAAAATTATTTTGAACCTGGATGGAAACAGTTTTTGTACAAAAAAGACAAAAAGTTGTACAAAATAATTTCTGGACTAAGTTTGTAGTATAATCGTTTAAGCAGGCATTTTTTTTAACTTCGTTTACATATTTTATTATCCTGAACGTATCTTTTTTCAAACAAAAAAGAATTATTAAAATCGGTTCTCGCAATCCAAAATTACCATCTAAAACTTCTGGCACGTCTATGTATTAATTAGTAACCCAATTCCCCGAGAGATGGCGCTGTAGGTACTTATTACATTGGGTCGGGTATTATCGAATTGTTCGGTTGGTCTCTCCTTGGCATCGCATGTCGCGGAGCGTGCAATGTTGCACGCTCCATGTTCGCGCACGTACCCACTACCGGGAGCAGTTGCAGGAGCGCGGAGCGCTGCTGGAGCGCGAACATAATGGATACCCACCTTTAAACTCATAAGTGGGAATATTGTGACGGACGGGAAACTACGGAACCCTACACTGAGCGTGGCCCGACACGCTCTTGGCCGGTTTTATTATTTTATTTAACTGGTTTCTCTGGGTGTAACTGGCCCTTCTGAGCCTATCATTTCTTTCAGAATCTTCATGTTATATATTTTTTCTTCACAATATGCTGATGCGAAGTTTTTGGGAGATTTTGATGACAGCTCAACACAGCGGACTGTTGATGACGACAGCCACTCAAGTTCATAAGGCGCCCAAGCGATCAAATTAACTTGCGTTAATATCAACATCAAAGCACTTGTTTTGTTGTTTTCTCTAATTGTTCACACGCGCAGACTCTTAATTCACATCATTTTTACGAATTAAAATCCACTTCAAACCATTATTCAAGCGACAAAACAGGAGCGACATTCCGTCGTCGGCCAAGTTCCCGCCAAAAAATGGTTATCCAATTATGGAGTATAGAGCATGAAACAGGAGAACGATTACTACGTACTAAAGCATAGCCCGCCTGTCCCTGAAAATTGTATAATTTATAGCGGCGCTGACATCGGTGAGTAGTGACTGCGAAGTTAGCTGTTTATGAGTACAAGTAGATGAAGTTAGTTGAATAACGTACAAATTTTCTCCGCGGCATTGGTGAGAAAATTTTCATACTTCGTAATTTTGTAATTTTTGACAAAAAGAAACATAAAAAAATTGGAGTAATATTTTATTGTGCGTGGATGTGCAAGTAGTTTAGCATCTGATCGGCGAAATAGACTGAAAATGACTTCTATTGACCGAACCTAGCAATCGCAGTGCCTCAATTATTGTGTCCATATTCTGGGACACTATTTTCTACGGCGATCATTCTCCTGTTCTCTAACCTTCATGATGTAGAGGTAAGGAGTACATAATCTGTATAAAAAAGTGTCCGTAGAAAAGCGTTAAATAAGGGTGGCGCCACTGTAGCTACTGTCTAAATTTTAAAGAACTTTTTATAATTTTTTTATTGCACACACGGTCACCATAATTCTTTTTACAATAATTATTTTATTGCTTTAAAAATAAATTATTTTAAAAATCACTTTTAACTTATTTTACGGCGATTTAACATACCCCGTAGCTACTCGAGCGTTGTTGTGGAGAATTTTTGAACTGTTATACTACTGCTTACAGATGGACACTTTTTCAACTGTTCTCCTATGGGAGTTGGTACTCCTTGATACTTCTACACTCCATATGTCCAATATTGAAATTGAAAATGACATGATCTACTTTTCTTTCTGTGGTAATAACTAATAATAGACTCGTGCGGATGTACTTCTGTCAGTATCAAGAAGATTATTTATTTATTTATTACAAAATTCGGCATCTTTGTGGGACGTCGATTCAGCGCATAGAATACTTTTACTCTTAGCGGAGAATTCAGCCGCGCAACTATAGTCAGTCTAGTGAGCAGTGCGGCTGCAACTAGTTTTATTGTATATAAAGGACTGCGTGGATTTATACCTACCTTGACAGTGAAGAAAACTGCATATAGCAACCGGTCCGCTGGTGGGTGCTGTTGGTCTATGTAAAATTAATTATATTAAAAATTTATTAGCACGTATGCCTAGATATCGCTGCTTAAATGCAAAACTACCACATGCCAAAAAGTATTAATTTTACAGGAGAGCCAATTGAAAATTTTCAGATTTCATTTTTTGAGTAACTTAACCAAATCACGACCGATTGGTACGTATATTATTATATGCGTATTTGCATCCTTAATGACTTTAAATTAGTATTTCTGCACTTATGTTTATAGGGAAGCACACAGAAGCAGATAAGTTACTTTTTAATATAAATTAAAGGTGTAATGACACTGAAATGTTTGAAATAAAAGCCACAAGTTGAAAAAATCAGGGTTTTATATATTTATTTTCTTAAATAAGACACATAAGTCGTTAAGTTTATTTGTAAATCAAAATATAGCATCATTTTGAAATAATTGATATTCTTATTACATAATTCCTCTTAAAAATAAAATCTTTTCAATATTTCAAAAGTGTAAATTCTCATTCAAAAGCTAAAAATGTTAATCTAAAAGCTTTAAACATTGTTTGATCATTCAGTAACTAGATATCTTTATAATTAATCTAATTATCATAGTCACAACTTGCTATTAATCAATAATTACTATCTTATTCACAAAGATGAAGATCACAATAGTTATTAATATTAATGTAATATTTATAAAAATAATATCAGTTAAATAAAATGTTGTAAAAATCAAACAGTCTTGACGATTTGTTATTTTTTTCTATTTAACCAAAAAACTACTATGAAAATTTATAAATAACATAACAATTTTAAAAAAATAGCTTCAATAAAAAATAATAAAAATTAATACGCACTGATGTAAAGATTTGCATAAAAGCTTTCATAATATTTAGGTATCACATTTTTTCTATTAATTTTATGATACCCTGCTTTTCTGTCTCCGAAACTTTCAGTTTTTGAGTATACCTATAATTTCTTTAAAGTTGGCACTGTTGCAGTCTTAGATTTTTTTCAACCCTTTCAAAGTTTTTATCTTCATAGGACGTTTTGAATAAAAATGTATATCTGCTGGCCTTGGTGATTTTCATAGTTTTAATATCTGCCCATTTCACTTTCTCTCCGCCTTCACTTGTACACGACAAGTTTCCCGTAGCTAATGATTTTAAATCGTACAATATTCATACGTGAGTTCCTTTACATTGTACAGAGTGCCATTTTTTTGACATCTTAATGACTGTTATATACTGGTCTGGTACATATATAGGCGATGCTTTGAGTGCTCTTGATATATTTTTTTGGATATTTGAGTGTACAGAATCACCTTCATTTTTTTCGATGGACTATTTGGAAAAGGAAATGAATCTATTTCATCGAGTACTGAGAAACCGAGATCAGGCTGGCTGTCCGGAATAAAATGTGTGCAGACATCATTTAGATCCACGGCATCATTTTCTTGGAATATATTTTCAAGTGAATTTTCAAGCGGCATTGTGTTAGAATTATAGTTGAATGCGACTGTGCCTAGATCTCTTGGCGTTTTACCTGGACTGCCACTTACATCGCAAACTCTATTTGTAACAAAGAAAACAAAAAAAATGAGTATTGTAATAATAATAATATGAATTAATAATACTATCCTTGACCTCGCTCCTCGAGATCACCTTTATTATAATTGCAACAGCTTTTCGGACCCCAAAGTAAAGTAATGAAGAAGTTTAAGAATTAGACCATTAATTCCAGAGATAACTTCATTCAGCGTAACTTCTTTAAAATTAGTAAAGATAATATGTTAATACTCGTAATCACTTATAGATGAATTTAATAAACGTTTCATTAAATATAATATGATGTACTTACTTTTTTGTTAGATATTTGACGGGACTCCCAAGCTCCAACATATTTAGAATTCTTTGCGCTCGATTGTTCATTCTGAAGAATATCATTAATTAATCACTAACTAAGCTTTTACACTTTAATTTTTACTTTTATTATTAATTTTAAACGAAAAATGGGTACAAAAATGTTAAAAATCATAATGCTAATAAACGAACATTACTCTTACTCTCCTTTTACATAAAAGACGTAACAGAGCAATAAAATTTAAAAAATCTATAATGCTATACATTCTAAAAACGGAGCCGATTAGTAAATACCACTTTTAAATGTAATATTTTATTTATTTTCAATATTGTTATGTATCAAAACAACATTATACCAAAACAGTGAGTTTTAGTTTAAAAATTTAAAAAAAAATTCATTGAAAAATTTATGCGAAACAAACATATTCCACATACAGCACTTTTTTGATAAATTAATTGAATATTTGTATATATATTTTTAAGCAAAACAAGTGTATTACAAAATGTGGCTCTTTTATCTTAAAATAAAATTGTGTACTTTTGAATTTTAAATTAAAAACAACCACATTCCGTAATATGGTGCTTTCGACTATAAAATATGAATCAAACTTACGTGGTTTTTTGACATGTGGTAGTTTGGTTCCAAGAAAACGTGCATTCACGCTGGCAGCCCGACAACAACCAACAAATTGTTGGCAACAATATGGTGGTTTTGACTTGAAGTTAGTCGCAAAAGGTCAAAATTCAAAACAAATGTTTCGTATATTTTTGGTGTTTTAAGGTCGAAATCAACGGGTGTCTTCGATTCAGCTGTAAATATAATAGATTACAAAATGAATTATACAATAAAACCGACTTTAGTCTTTTTTTATTTATGGTAGTTTTGAATTTAAGCAGCGATATATAGATTTAGAAGAGGCGAGAGAGGTGTGTCAGGATCGTGCCAAATGGAAGTCTCTAGTCTCTGTCCATCCCTCTGGGTGACAAGCGTGAGTGCTTACGTATTTTATGTATGTAAAAATTTACTCCTAAAATTTCGATGCATTAAATTTTTAAGAGCAGTTTTTAAGAGATTTTGACGACAGGTTGAGCCTGCAGTCAGCTGATAACGATAGAGTCTTAAGGCGCCTCAGCAGACAATGACTTGATATTCACATTACTTACGGTGACGCGGCGAGTCATGCTCTTCATTTCACGCACTAACAGTGATCAATCACTGGTCCCCTTTCCTATGCTACACCTCGTTGGGTTGGGGAATCATAAGACGTTCAACTCAGTACCTTAACCGCCCCTTCAAAAAAAGGTGACTGACGACTAAGATTACGGGCCCCATTGAATGGTCCTGGTCTAACGTCAGATATGAACTTAGTGGACCGTATATGAACACCGATGAAATAAAACAGCAATTATTCGTAACTGCTCCTTGGAAACGTAATACTGAAGGTTAACTACTTTTACTTAACTTTTCCTAGTTCTGTTTTACTTTCTTGATTTATAACTGGAAACTGCAACTTTTCCCGAACTTTCCTGAACCATTTATTGGGCGACTTACTAAAGTACTCTCTGAGCTTAACCTGAAGGAGAAACAGGCGGGAAAATCGATAATTTTCACTATCATATTTCAATGTACATCATATACAACAATATTTCACAAAAAGTAAAAATTTAAACACATCATAAAAATAATAAAACATTCACATTACCTATAGGCATCAATAAAATACAAAGCATAATATCGCTATTCCATAAAAAAATTCTTTGTGGTTTTAGCGTAAACCTTAAAATGTAAAATACAGTTTTTACGATACAATTTCTATCAATATTTATACTTATCTTTTACAATAAAACCGTTTTTACCTCATCATCGTCATCATCATTACAGCCCTTCACAAGTCCACTGCTGAACATAGGCCTCCCGCAATTAATAACCGTTTTTACCTACCTTATACAATTCAACAGTTTAATGCAAGAATTAAAACTTTCACCAGGTCCTTAAATAAAACTTTGAGCAAAATTACATTTTTAATATATTATTTAATATTTCTATTGTTTCACTATTTTATCACTAAAACAGTACTTGATTAACATTTCTGTCATCTTATTTTAACATAAAACTTAGCCAAAACATTACACAAGTCGCTACTATAAGTCTTATAGTAGATACTTCTACACTCACCATGTGAAACACAGCAGTATACGCTAGTATTACATAAGGAGCATAGCTGCAGCATGGCAGCAAAGTGGCTTTCAATCTTAATAATCGAGCACTTTATTGATATACGCTAATACGTAAACGCTAATATTGACCACCCTGGGGTTTTTCACCGGTAGGAATACGAGTATACCTGGTATAACCGTTACCTTTGAAACGACAAAAAAGTCCTCCACCTGCTGTCAGCGGTCACGCCTGGTAGGCGTGGCCGCTGACAGTAGGTGGAGGCTTTTTATTATTTTAAGATTTTGTGGGGAAGATGCTGCTGCCTAACTCCTGTTTTATTTCACTTTGACACCCACGGGATTATATTATGTAGTAACGAATTGTGGTTGTGATGGGTGCCCCTAATATAATTCAAAAGATAAAAGTTTAATCTAAAATTAATAATTCGTCTGGAAAAGTACTTATTAGTTACCCTTTACCTGCTTTATGAAAAATGTTACACTGTTATACATTTATAATTTAGTAAATAAAGCGTGCTTGAATAATGCAAGTAATGTCCCCAGAGGTTCTGCTATCTCTCTTGAATATTACACTAAAGCATCTTAGTGTAGATTCTGAAGTAAATTTTCTACAAGAACGTGAGCAGTAAATGAATATTTCTGCATTTAACTAGAGTCAATTAAATAAAAAAAAACTTAAATTTACCGTTTTAAAATACAGTACTTCACAGTGCAAGGAAAAATTATGAAAGTATTACTTCAAGGGTAGAATATTTCTAACAAACTCTTATAGTCTTATACTTACATTTAAAAAACTTTTAATTAAAATAAAAAATTATTTAATTTGATATTTTATAAGACAGTTCGAAATTGCTCTTTTCTTTATGCTAATTACCTATACAATTGTTACAAGTACAAGTTGGCAAACTCTAGTTTGCACAACCCTCTGGATCCTATACTCGTAGGAGACTCTTGCCATCCTTTTCTGATATCAAAAACCCCATTTTAAACAACCCAAAAAAAATTTCTTTATCATAATTGCCATGCCTGTATATGTACACCTACACGTCCCTGAAACAACCAAGGGGTTTTTGTTACATACTGTACTTGTGAGTAGATATTAAGCGTAACGTGTAATACGTCACTAATTATGAGTCTGTTGCTATATGTGACTAACTCCAGAGTAAGCAACAGTCCCAGCTGCATACCAGCATGCAGCAGTTGCGTGTCTGAAGCGCTGACACACACCGCAACGCTGCTGGTAGTTCTTCCTTTCATGTCCTGGTCGTCGACACACGTAGCAGATCTTGGGATCGAGTTTTCGGTGACCCGATGTAATTTATGCATTTTTTTCCCAGTAGGAGTTGCTTGGTGTAAATGCGGACGAATCCAAGCGCTTAACCTTCTCAAGTCCTCTAGTATTAGAATTCCTTGTAATCTATTTTGAATAAAAAATATTCTATTCTATTCTATTCGTAACTTATATTCAGAATCACCAAACAGTATTCGCCGAAGATCATACAGGTTTACGCACCAACGTCGGCACTCCCGATGAGGAGATGGAGGAAATGTACGAGGATATTTCTAAAGCCATGCATTCCTTCAAAACCCACTATACGGTATTAATGGGAGACTTCAACGAAAAACTAGTCACAAGAAAGATCGGTGAGCTGAAGGTAGGAAAATTTGGGATAAGGCAACTGAACCCAAGCGGCCAGCAGCTGGCCGACTTCATGGAGAAAGAGGGACTCCTTATAATCAACTTTCTTCCAGATTCAGCCCCACAGAAAGTGGACCTGGTCGAGCCCCGACGGTTTGAGAAAAAATGAGATTGACTACATTATGACGACCAGACGTCAACTGTTCAGTGATGTCTCATTGATCGCGAGGGTGAAAACAGGCGGAAATTACCAAATGGTTAGAAGCACACTGAATCTAAACGTTAAGTTGGAGAGGTCTCGTCTAATGAAATCAACACTCCGTCCCCCTCGTGCTCTAATCCAAAGTTCCGAAACCTTTCAGCTCGAGTTACAAAACCGTTTTCAGTGCCTAGAAGAATGCAATGCAGTGGACGATATGAATGACAAGCTCGTGGAAACTGTCCATGCGGTCGGAGCTAAGTTCTGCAAGACCCGCCGCAAAAGAACTCAAAACTTCTCCGATCAAACTCTTAATCTCATGGATGTTAGACGGGAGATAAAGCTGCAGTCGTCAGCATACAGGCAACTGAATAGACAGATCTCCAAATGCACGCGGCGGGACTTACGCAAATTCAATACAGCTCGTATTGAAGAAGAGATTGAGCGGAACCAGAGCTCCAAAGTCTTTGCCAGAGATCTGTCTGTCAGAAAGAGCCAACTGTCAAGGCTAAAGACTGAGTGTGGCAGCGTCGTTTCCGGGACACCTGAGATTTTGCACGAGATTGAGAGGTTGTATGGGCACCTGTACACATCATCGTTGGAGCCACAAGCGAGTGTGAGTAACGATCCGAGAGCAAGTTTTATCCGACACTATTTCGATGATATCCCGGACGTCAGTCTGAGCGAAATTAAAAGGGTTCTCCAGCACCTTAAAACGGCAAGGTCCCAGGCGAGGATGGAATTACAGCGGAGCTTCTGAAAGCGGGTGGAACTCCGGTACTTAAAGTCCTTCAGAAGATCTTCAATTTCGTCCTCCATGGTGGCACTACACCTGAGGCGCGGAGCAGAAGTGCGGTGGTCTTGTTCTTCGAGGAAGGCGACAGACCAATTTCCCTTCTGAGACGCATCTACGTGCTGTTTTCGAGAGTCATTACGAATCGTCTCCCACGCAGACTCCAAGACTTCCAGCCTCCCGAACAAGCCAGTATCCGAAAAGGCTTCAGTACCATAGACCACATACATATCCTAGGGCAGATTCTACGGAAGACCGAAGAGTACAATCTGCCACTTTGCCTGGCGTATGTGAACTATGAGAAAGTCTTTGATCCCGTCGAAATTTGGGCGTTGCTTCAGTCCCTTCCACGGTGCCAAGTTGACTGTCAGTATGTCGAAGTGCTGAAGTGTTTGTACAGTATGGCTCGAATGCTATCCGTGTACAGAACCAGAGTACGAAACCTTTCCAACTGAAAGGTGTAAGACAGGGTGATGTTATGTCCTCGAAACTCTTCACCGCTGCATTGGAAGACGATTTCAAGCTACTGGACTGGAAAGGATACGGTATTAACATCAATTGCGAGTACATCACTCACCTTCGATTTGCCGACGATATAGTCCTTATGGCAGGATCGCTGGAGGATTTAAGCACAATGCTCAATGACCTCAATAGTGTCTCCCAACGGATAGATCTTAAGGTGAACCTGGGCTGACGCATCAACGTCCCGGGATGTATACACCAGCGCTCTAAAAAAGAAGTATAACTCCGCCTCCAGGTCCTTCAAAAGAGTCATTGCCAAAGCAAAGTCAGAGGACATAGGCAGAATTGGCGGGAAACTAATTCGCCTTCCGTCTGGAACCCGTGCATTCTGGTCTCTCACTAAGGCTGTCCAGGGGAATATCTGTCAGCCATCTCTTTCATCTTTGCACAGGGAGGACGACTCACTGGCCCATGCCGCAAAGAAGAATGCCGATCTGCTAGGCTCTTTTTAGCGTCCAACTCGACTCTCGATTACGGGGGGAGTACGCCGCCGACCATCCCGCGGTGTGAGTGCTCCATGCCAGAAGTGCAGTTCACACAGCGCTTGGTTCGCAAAGCACTCCTCTCCCTGGACATCCACAAGTCGAGTGGGCCTGACGGAATTCCCCCAATTGTGCTGAGGACGTGTGCTCCAGAGTTGGCACCGGTTTTAACGCGTCTTTTTCGGTACTCCTACTCCCTAGGCGTAGTCTCAAAATCATTGAAGACGGCTTTCATCTACCCGATCCCTAAAAAAGGCGACCGCTCAGACCCGTCCAACTATAGGCCTATCGCCATCACCTCCTTGTTCTCCAAAACTATGGGGTCCATTGTAAACTGCCAGCTCATGAGGTATCTTGAGGATCACCAGCTGATTAGTGATCGCCAATACGGTTTTCGTCGTGGTCAGTAGACACAAGTTTGCGCGTTAACCGCTAAACCCTTTGTCGTATCTCCTCAGTTTCAAGTCACTCCCTTTGTTGCCTCAGCCGGTATCGGAATCCTCGGAGTTGACATATCGAATGACGTGCAGTTTCGTGATCACTTTGAAGAGAAGTGATCACGAAACACGACCGTATTTCATGCCGGCACATTGCCTGCAACTTTACAAGGTGCAAGTTCGGCCGCACATGGAATACTGTTCCCATCTCTGGGCTGGAGCTCCCCAGTACCAGCTCCTTCTACTTGACCGCATCCAGCGCAGAGCGGCTTGAATCGTCGACGAACGAGTGCTTTCCGATCGGCTCGATTCACTGGCACTGCGAAGAGATGTTGCATCTCTTTGCATTTTCTTTCGCATATATTATGGGGAGTGCTCTGAGGAATTGTTCGGATTAATCCCAGCCGCCAAATTTCATGAACGCACTACGCGGCAAACGTCCAAATACCATCCACACCATCTGGATGCTTGGCGGTCCACCACTGTACGTTTCACAAGGAGTTTCTTCCGCATACGACCTCTCTGTGGAATAGTTTACCACCGGCGATTTTTCCGGACTGATACGACCTGGGGACCTTCAAGAAAAGAGCTTACTCCTTTCTAAAGGGCCGGCAACGCACCTACAATTCCCCTGGTGTTTTGGTTGATCATGAGCGGCGGTAGTCACTTAATATCAGGTGAGCCGCATGCTCGTTTGCCCCCTTTTCTATAAAAAAATTATCCGACGATTCATCTTCAACTGTAACCAGGCACAGTTAACGAAAGCACCGCACACGGTGGCCAGCACAGGATTACAGTTCACGAGTTAAATTACAATAGAAAATACTTTTTCAAAAAAAATTACGGTAATTTTATACTATCGCGGTCCCCTCGTTTTTTGGCTCTAGAAAATCGAAAAATCATCCGATTTCTGATTTTTTTTTAAATCTTTTAGCGAACAAAGCGCAAGCATGCGACTTCAAAAGTCCTCTAGAATTTCGGTCACTACGTCCAATGTCAATGGATATTAACCATTTAACGAATAGGCGCAAGCACAAGTGCACTCTCTATTCCCTCTATTCATGTAGTCCGATGGGACGGTAATCAAGCACGATCGGAGAGATATCAGGCGCAGGACAAACGGCTTGACATGCTTTCCCAGGCACTAGTGTTGAAAACCTCCACCTTTCCGACTCCAGGCGGTTGCGCTTACGTGATTACGACATCTTCCACAAGGCAGTGAAAAACATTATGAATGTTGAAATGCAGTTTTAGGGTTCCGTAGTCAACTAGGAACCCTTATAGTTTCGCCATGTCTGTCTGTCCGTCTGTCCGTCCTCGCTTAATCTCTGTGACCGTTAGCACTAGAAAGCTGAAATTTGGTACCAATATGTGTATCAATCACGCCGACAAAGTGGTAAAATAAAAATTGGAAAAAAATGTTTTATTAGGGTAGCCCCCCTATATGTAAAGTGGGAAGTGATTTTTTTTTTAATTTCAACCCTTACGTGTGATATATTGTTGGAAAGGTATTTAAAAACGAATAGGGGTTTAATAAAACCATTTTTATAATGTCAATAATTTCGGAAATAATCGCTCCAAAAGTAAAAAATAATGTGTCCCCCCCCCCTCTAACTTTTGAACCATAAGTTTAGAAAATATGAAAAAAATCTGAAAGGTAGAACTTTATAAGGACTTTCTAGGAAAATCATTTTGAACTTGGATGGAAACAACAGTACCCACTACCGGGAGCAGTTGCAGGAGCGCGGAGCGCCGCTGGAGCGCGAACATAATGGATACCCACCTATAAACTCGTAAGTGGGAACACTTATTGTGACGGACGGGAAACTACGGAACCCTACACTGAGCGTGGCCCGACACGCTCTTGGCCGGTTTTTTAAATAATGATTTCCTATATATACGCGAATACTACACATTGAATAAGACTATTTATACAGAATTTATCGCGTTTAATTAACTTATTTTCAATTCTTGACGTTTCGGGTGCTTTACATCATCCATGGTCACGGGAATATAAATTTTGGTACTATCTACACAAAACGAGCTTACAGTATCTTGAAGTCTTGCAGTAGTATGCTTGGGTTTGAATTAAATTTTGTTAGTTAGCACCCATCCATCTTCTCTATCGAAATTAGGATTATTTTTAATTTCAATAGCCTCCGTATCATCCTTGATAGAAATCGGTGTTCTTTTGCGAGGGTTTGTGGTTTATCAAATCGGATGTAATGGTGGAGATGATCTTGAACATGTTTACGGCCTAGTAAGCTCGTTCTGCGTAGATCGGACCAAAATTTATATTAAAAAACTGAAAGTAGCCGGGCTATGACATTGGGACGTCACACATCTCAGTCCCCCCCCCCAACCCCCCGTGACCATGGGTACTGTAAAAAAAATAAAATCCGTATAAATCGTTTTACTCAATGTGCATTTTTTAGTTTAATTTACTCTACGTGGTAGATCCATGCTGCAGTTATATTAGTAGTATAGTTGTAGCACGAATGGGTCGGCTCGACCGGGGAAGGACCACGCTCTCACAGAATACCAGCGTGAAACAATAGCTTAGTGCTGTTAGTTTCTTAACGGCGCCTCTACACGTTGGCCAACACAGTGGCGAATGTAGTGGCCAATAGCTTTGGCCAACGTGTAGAGCAGGTGTTTGGGCTTCATTGATACGTATTGGAACTATGGCCCACAAGTTGGCGCGAGATCTGTGTGGTGTCGGTTTTTTACAAAAGATCAAAGGATTGTTGGCAGAGTTTGGTCGCCGCGTCCACACGTTGGGCGCACGTTTAGTTTGCTACGAGCACTCATAGTGATCGCACCTGATTAAATTTTATATTTACGTAACTAGTGTTTTAATAAAATGGCAGCAACAATGACCAGTGAGGAAACTTTTCGTTTTATAGAAGAGTATACCAAGAGGAAAATTGTTTGTGGAACCAAAAAAATAAAAATCACAAATATAAAAACATTGTAAGTACGTAACGTAGTCTAGTAATAATAATAAATAATAATCTAATAACATGTACATGTGCCTCCTACTATGCGGTTTTCAAAATTTCGAGGTTACATACAAAATTGTTCATTTTGTAATCTATTATATCATAAAACATTGTATTTGTTTGTTCGTACTTTTTGCGCTGCCATACAATTCATCAGACAATGCTAAAACTTTGACACCTTATTGCTTGCACTTGCGCGAACATTATAGGCATAGTGCAGTTGACTTACAGTAGGGGGCGCGTGTATCGTACCGACGAATTTATTTCAAAGCTATATACCTAATAATCAACTTCAATTAATGTATTATCATTCTTGATTTCACTTCTTTCATTTTTATACGTGGTAAAGCCACGCTGCAGCTATAGGTTGCAGCACGAATGGGTCGGCTCCACCGGGGAATGACCACGCTCTCACAGAGTACCAGCGTAAAATAGCAACTTAATACTGCTGTGTTTCGTATGGTGAGTGTAGAGATCCTGGAGACGCCAGTAACTTAAGGTATCTTCGATAAAGATTTAGTGGACTGTAATTTTGGTGCATACAGCAAAGGGGAAAATAAATAGGTGGGATAGCACGCACTGACCTGATGAGGGCTGCCGCGCCTTCCTCCTGGAGTGTCTGCTATACAGCGAGCTCGCCACGTGGTTCGGCGCACACGCACTCTCGGAACAGTCTCGTGAAGTCCCACACTCTCCACCTTTGCCCTTACGGGGGCGTCTCACACTTTTATGAGTTACAAAGACACAATGTCTGATGCGGTGAATATTAAACATAAACAGGAGAACTCAATGTTCGTCCTGCGCGGTTTGCGGTTAATGTACATAAGACGCGACGGGTGGCCGTGCGTTGCGGATGGCGTAATATCACTTAGTATAATGACGCGCGCCGAGATCCTCTGTTTCACCTCGGCGGCAGCGCGTGCGGTAGGACAGGGAAGGAAGGAAGGTGTTCGCGACGGCCTAACAACGTTAAGAAACGAAGTTATAAAGAATATTGTTTCTTGTATTAATAATGAAATTACCGACAAAACTGGATGAAAACGTGTATTAATATAGTTGTGTAACATATTTATAACTCTTAGTATATTTGTATAGAATGTCGTTTTGATAACAAGTGATATAAACAACTTTTATTATATACCAAAAAATCGACCAATCACAGCGCGTCTCATCGTGGAAAGTTTTTAATTAACTGCGTAATAGTTCATACTAAAATAAGGAAAATAATTTTATGTTCTAAAAGAGTTATAAATATGACATTCAATTAGCATATGGCTTATAGATTAAGGAAGTGTAGGGATATTTTTGTATAATTAAACGCATTTCGTAGTTATAGAAAAAACAAAGAATTAATGTACCCAAATATTATGAAAATTTTGGACATTTCGTTTAATAACTTTTTACAATGTTAATATTTTGAGTAACATTTATGATATACTAATAAAGTACCAGACTACCGATTTAATGATGTATAGCATGTTAGTGTAGCAATTAGTTTTGTATAGAAAATATTGCAATTTATGCCATTTGTATAGTGAAAAGTTTATGCAATAAAGAGGCAAACGGAAAATGGCAAGCGGCTCACTGCAAAGTATTGCCCAAGTCTACCTTAGGGGCTCGGGACCCAGTACCAGTAGTAGTGTGAAGAACTACCAGTGACAGTGAAGTGAAGTGAGTGGTATCCGGTGGTAGCTGAAGTGACTAGTAGCAGTATATAGTGAATAGTGAAAGTGTTAGCTAGCCGAAAAAGGTCGTAACTGACATTCGCAGTTACATATCGTGAAAGTGTTAGCTAGCCGAAAAAGGTCGTAACTGATATTCGCAGTTACATATTATAGTGAAAGTGGTAACTGATATCCGCAGTTACACAAGTGATAAAATCAACTAGTTTAGTTGATAATAGCTGCTAGTCAGTAGTGTTAGAAAACCAGCTACTACCAATAGATCTTTGATACCACCGTACAATTTAAAGAAATCTTTCGAAATATACAGTGACCAACCAATAGTGAACAACCGTAGTTTTAACAACCGTGATCAATAGTTATAGTTATAAAATTTCGCGACTAATCAATCAGTTGAACCGCTGGCCACTACCTTGCTATTTGTATTTGTTAATCGTGCATTTTGATTTAAACCACAGTCCACAATATTTCAGCGGCACCCACAAAGACGGCGGTGAAAGTACCCACCGGAACCTATAGGTGTAGGACGTGAGCGACTCGCGAAGTATCTTCGACAACATTTACTCCGGAGAGTTTCGCCCGTCCGGCACATTCGTTGGTCCTTCGAGCAGGATATATCCGTTTGTATTTCGGAACCGGGTAAATAGTCACCACCGTATTAAAACCGCAGAATTTTCAGATTCAAGATGCCGATCACCCGTTCGCAAGGAAGGGAAGCCAAGGCGTGGACCGTCGGTCTGGAAGGAGGTTCGTCGGCCAGTAACGCCGCCGTACACCACCAGATGCCACCACGCTCACCGTCAACGGTAGAGGGCGCTGAGGCGCCATGCTGCCCCCCCGAGGGGGGGATACCCCTGCCCGCGCCGACCACTACGGCCCGCACAACGAAGCAGAGGGAACATATAGAAGGCAACGATGACTTTAGCCGTGCATCATCGCCAACAGCCCGGGAAGACACCCACACCGAAGAGCCACCGAGGGGCCACACCGATTGCAGTACGAAGTCAAAGAAGACTGTTCGGCCCAATAGAAGAACTTTGAAGGCTCGTGAAGAAGTATTGAAGATCAAACTAGAACTTGCGCAGATCTCCTTACAGATGGCTGAAGGAGAAGACGAATCAGACGACTATGATGAAGATGGTCACTCCAAAGATCCCATGCCACAGAAGCTCAGCCAGGAACCCACCGTTAATGAAGACAGGGGGCTCCTACCGATTGTATCAGAGCTCACGAACCAGGATTCCTATCCAGAAGACGTACAAAGGGATCCCATGCCACAGAAGCTCAGCCAGGAATCCATCGTTAATGAAGACAGGGGGCTCCTACCGATTGTATCAGAGCTCACATACCAGGATTCCTATCCAGAAGATGTACAAAAGGATCCCAAGCCAAATAAAGCTAGCCAGGAACCTGTCATAAGTGAAGACAGGGGGCTCCGTCCATTTATATCGGAGCTCACGTCCGCTATAACCGCGCTCGCTGACAAATCAAAGTTAGAGAGTGCGCCACTATCGTCGCATACTTTCGCAGCGTCGAAAGCTATAATGACACTGCCAAGCTTTAGCGGAGCACATACCGAGTGGCTTTCATTCCGTGCCATTTACGAAACAACCCGAGGCTACTTCAATGACATTGAAAACACTGCTAGACTAAGACGAAGTCTACAAGGAAGAGCCTTGGAAACAGTTAGTTCAGAACTTATTGGGCATGCTAAGCCAGATGAGATTATGCGAGAACTGGAGCTACAATTTGGGCGTCCAGATTCAATCGCGCAAGCAGAAACCGAGAAGTTGCGAGGATTAGCACGCTGTACAGAAGCGCCCAGAGACATTTGCACATTCGCGAGTAAAGTGAGGGAAAGCGTCGTCACTCTTCGAGCC
Organism: Parnassius smintheus behrii; assembly: GCA_036936625.1. Classification (NCBI taxonomy): domain Eukaryota; kingdom Metazoa; phylum Arthropoda; class Insecta; order Lepidoptera; family Papilionidae; genus Parnassius; species Parnassius smintheus. Next base: position 39,854,284 of record JAUPFT010000027.1, on the reverse strand, counting down.
CTAAAGCGAGATCATTACCTCGTCAACGCAGAGCTGCTACGACACCTCACCGACAAACTGCCAAACTCTATACGTGCCCAGTGGTATAGAATCTACACTGAAAAATATGACTCTAGACCAGACCTCGGCTGCTTCAGCGATTTTATTACCGAGCAAGCTCGCTTCTGCAGTGCATTTGCGCCTCCAGAAATTATAAACGAAGCACAAAGCAATCGTTCAGTACATAGAGCACACGCGGCTACTACTAAGCCATCTCCGAAATGCAGAGTGAGCGGAAAGGAGGGTCACTACGGATCCGAATGTAAAAAATTTAAGGAAGCAGATATAAACAAAAGATGGGAACTTGCAAAGCAAAATAATTTATGTTTCCGCTGTTTACGTTATAGAAATCAGACACACAAATGCAAAACAAATAAGTGTGGAATAGAAGGATGCACCGCGACACACAATCGACTTCTCCATAGTAATACAAAGGAGAAGACTGAGGTCAAACAAAAAGAACCTCAAGAAACTGTTGCTAACTCATTCGGTGTGTCAAAGCATCAAGCCTATTTAAAAATAATTCCAGTGCGAGTAATTGGACCGGCGGGAGCTGTAAACACACACGCCCTGCTGGATGATGGGTCAACAGTTTCACTAATGGATGAAGAGATCGCCAAACAAATTGGAGCTAAAGGGCGGTTCGACCCGTTTAAGATCACCGCTATCGGGAACACCACCCTCGATTCACCGGAATCCCGAAGAATTAAAGTATCGCTGAAGAGTCTCCACAGCAAAAGGGTGCCATTCAGAGCACGCACGGTCGCAAGCCTAAACTTGGGGCCACAGACTGTGCGTGCGGTAGACATAGCCAAGTGCAAACACTTGAAAGACCTAAAGGAGCAGCTAATATATGACTCCGGCAACCCAAGGATCCTAATAGGACAGGACAATTGGAGACTTCTGATAGCCACTCAAATCCGAAGAGGTCCGCCGCACCAGCCAATTGCCTCGCTCACAGAATTAGGATGGGTGCTACACGGGGCACACACTAAAGCCCCGTATCAGCGCGTCCACGCGGCCAATGAGCTGCACAAGAGCGAGGGAAATATAGATGACCAACTCCGCGAATATTTCGCGCTGGAATCTCTCATTATCAATCCGAGAAGACCAGACTCCGACCCAGAGAAGAAAGCTGAAGATATACTAAATAGCAGCACCCGTCAGTTACAAGACGGGCACATAGAAACAGCGCTTCTCTGGAAGGAAAAGGATATCGAGATGCCTGGTAATTATGAAACAGCAATAAAACGGCTCGTTTCCATTGAAAGAAAGTTAGATCGAGACGAAGATCTAAAAAGGAAATATGATGAACAAATGAATTCCCTAGTACAAAAAGGATACGCCGAGATAGCACCGAAAACTAGCACACCGGGAAGAACATGGTACCTACCCCATTTCGACGTCCATAACCCAATGAAACCAGAGAAGTTTCGAATAGTACACGATGCCGCAGTCAAAACAAAGGGGGTGTCGTTGAACGACTTCCTGCTCACGGGTCCAGACCTACTGCAATCACTACCAGGGGTCATGATGCGTTTTCGCCGCCATAATATCGCTGTCTCCGCGGACGTAGCCGAAATGTTCATGCAGGTCAAAGTTAGACCCGAAGACAGAGATGCCTTAAGATATCTCTGGAGAGGGGATCGACGTAATGAAGCTCCACAGGAATATAGAATGACGTCGATCATTTTCGGTGCAGCCAGTTCACCCTGCACAGCCATATTCGCTAAGAACTGGAACGCTGAAAAATACAAAGACAAGTATCCAGAAGCCGTAGAAGCTATCATTCAAAACCACTATATGGATGACTATCTCGACAGTTTCCAGTCTCTGGAAGAGGCAAAGCGAATATCGAAGGAAGTACGCGACATACACAAAAACGCGCACTTCAACTTAAGAAAATGGGTTTCCAACGCACCAGAAGTTGTAAAAGAATTAGAACCTGACCATGAAGCATCTGAGTCAGTCGATCTGGGAAATAAAGGAACCGAGGAAAAGATACTCGGATTAATCTGGAAACCAGGTACCGATCAGCTGAGCTTCAACCTAAAGCTCGCTCGACTTCCAATCAATTTGCAGCATAAAACACCAACAAAGAGGGAACGTCTCATACGGTGCGTGAAGATGGCACTATACACCATCCTTCATGAGAGACATCCGCATGAGGAAGTATTAGCCACGCTGCTCTGCGAGGTGGAGTACACAGTAAATAGCAGACCATTGACTCACATCTCTGTAGACAGCGACGATGACGAATCCATCACTCCAAATCACTTCCTTTTAGGAGGATCTGCGAGATTGCCGACACCTGGAGTATTTGATGAAAAGGATATGAATAGCAAAAGACACTGGCGACGCTCCCAGATACATGTTCTGGCAGCATTGGGTCCGAGAGTATTTACCGGAACTTCAAAACCGGCGGGAGGCCCATGGGCAAGGTCCCAATCTCCAGGTGGGCGATCCAGTCCTCATAGCTGACGGTCAGTTACCTCGTAACACCTGGCCACGAGGGAGGGTGGAAGCTGTTTACCCCGGTGCGGATGGACAGATTCGCACTGTGGAGGTACGCACAGCAAACGGCCTAATCAAGAGGCCAACCAGGAAACTCGTGCCGCTGCCGAAGTAGAAGCAACGTCGCTCACCGAAATGGATGCAGCGCCGCTGTGAGAAAATCGTCGCGACGCTGCACGGCGGGAGAGATGTTCGCGACGGCCTAACAACGTTAAGAAACGAAGTTATAAAGAATATTGTTTCTTGTATTAATAATGAAATTACCGACAAAACTGGATGAAAACGTGTATTAATATAGTTGTGTAACATATTTATAACTCTTAGTATATTTGTATAGAATGTCGTTTTGATAACAAGTGATATAAACAACTTTTATTATATACCAAAAAATCGACCAATCACAGCGCGTCTCATCGTGGAAAGTTTTTAATTAACTGCGTAATAGTTCATACTAAAATAAGGAAAATAATTTTATGTTCTAAAAGAGTTATAAATATGACATTCAATTAGCATATGGCTTATAGATTAAGGAAGTGTAGGGATATTTTTGTATAATTAAACGCATTTCGTAGTTATAGAAAAAACAAAGAATTAATGTACCCAAATATTATGAAAATTTTGGACATTTCGTTTAATAACTTTTTACAATGTTAATATTTTGAGTAACATTTATGATATACTAATAAAGTACCAGACTACCGATTTAATGATGTATAGCATGTTAGTGTAGCAATTAGTTTTGTATAGAAAATATTGCAATTTATGCCATTTGTATAGTGAAAAGTTTATGCAATAAAGAGGCAAACTGAAAATGGCAAGCGGCTCACTGCAAAGTATTGCCCAAGTCTACCTTAGGGGCTCGGGACCCAGTACCAGTAGTAGTGTGAAGAACTACCAGTGACAGTGAAGTGAAGTGAGTGGTATCCGGTGGTAGCTGAAGTGACTAGTAGCAGTATATAGTGAATAGTGAAAGTGTTAGCTAGCCGAAAAAGGTCGTAACTGACATTCGCAGTTACATATCGTGAAAGTGTTAGCTAGCCGAAAAAGGTCGTAACTGATATTCGCAGTTACATATTATAGTGAAAGTGGTAACTGATATCCGCAGTTACACAAGTGATAAAATCAACTAGTTTAGTTGATAATAGCTGCTAGTCAGTAGTGTTAGAAAACCAGCTACTACCAATAGATCTTTGATACCACCGTACAATTTAAAGAAATCTTTCGAAATATACAGTGACCAACCAATAGTGAACAACCGTAGTTTTAACAACCGTGATCAATAGTTATAGTTATAAAATTTCGCGACTAATCAATCAGTTGAACCGCTGGCCACTACCTTGCTATTTATATTTGTTAATCGTGCATTTTGATTTAAACCACAGTCCACAATATTTCAGCGGCACCCACAAAGACGGCGGTGAAAGTACCCACCGGAACCTATAGGTGTAGGACGTGAGCGACTCGCGAAGTATCTTCGACAACATTTACTCCGGAGAGTTTCGCCCGTCCGGCACAGAAGGAAACAAAAAATATGCACTAGTCATGTTGATAAAGTAGATATAACTTAGGACGAACTCAATGCGATATGTAATGTAATGTTGATAAAGTAGATTGTTAACTGGCGTTACCATTTCCTCCCGCCCTTAAAGGGTCACCTTTAAAAGACAACCGTAATATAAAAAGTAAAAGGAAAACAAATAAATAAGCGGTATATAAAGTGAGAGGATGCGCTCAATGCGCATGTCTCATCTACTAACCTTACTTGGTAAGCGAGAAAATGTATACATAAATATAATATTGCGGTTTAATACTTTTTTAATATATATAAATATAAACTTAATTCCTAATTTAGATAAATAATTATAATCAAAATAATCGTGATTTATTGTCTTGGGAGAGGGCAAATACGAGCAACAGGACGGAGATATGTTCCCTTAGTAGTTCTCACGGTCACTACTCGAATTACGCCATCCTTCGAAGGATGAACAGACTCGACAATCGCTAATGGCCAAGCAAGGGGCGGTTCATTATCATTTATCACAATTACAACCATGCCTGGTACGATAGCCGTAGACGGGGTGTTCCACTTCTGACAAACTTGTAATCCGTGAAGGTATTCCGTCCTCCACCGGTCCCAAAACGACTGAACTAATTTATCCAGTAAAGAATGCCTGTGTAACAGACTGGTAGAGTCAGATTTGACTTTGGGTGCGGGTAATGACAATAAAGGTGCGGTATTCAAAAAATGACTCGGAGTAAGAGCTGAAGGCTCTGCAGGATCAGAACTTAATACTGTCAAGGGCCGCGAGTTTAGCAAGCACTCAATTTGCGCAAGAACAGTATTAAGCTCTTCGTATGAAAGTAACTGATGTCCGATAACTCGGAACAGATGCGTTTTTACGACTTTGATCATACTCTCCCAGGCGCCTCCAAAATTAGGAGAGTTGAGACAGATGAACTTCCATGTTATACGATTCTCAGCACACTCTTGCTCAAGCTTTGGGCGGTATTCAACGTTTAGAAATTTATAGAGGTCGCGAAGATACGAAGCGGCACCTTTAAAATTCATTCCATTATCCGAATATAAAAACTGAATCGGCCCTCGTCTAGAGAGGAAACGTTTAAGCGCAGCGAGGAAACTAGAACTACTAAGATCTGTAGCGATTTCTATATGTACAGCTCGAGTCGTGAGGCATGTGAAAACACATAAGTACGCCTTCTCGCTGCGTACACCACGACGACGTACAGGAGTGTATGCGATAGGACCGGCATAATCGCAGCCCGTGTGTGTAAATGCCTTAATAGCTTGTCTTACACGACTATGGGGAAGATCAGCCATCAAAGGGTAAGTTGGACGGGGTCTAAGCCGGAAACATATATTACATTTGTAGACTCTGCTTCTCACAGTGCGGCGTGCGGAAAGTATCCAAAATTTTTGACGGAGCAATGACAATAACAATTCAGGCCCAGCGTGTAAATTTTTAATATGATAATAGTCAATGATCATGTTCACTACATGATCACTGCGCGGGAGTATAATTGGATGTTTTTGCGTGTAATCTAATGCGGAGTTCGAAAGACGACCACCAATGCGGATTAAACCATTCTCAATAAAAGGCCTTAAACGATTGAAAGCGGGCGAGCAAGGTTTGTTACCTTCAATATTTAAATATTCCACTGCAAAATGCTGTTTTTGCAGGGCGCGGAGGATTATAACCTCAGAGAAACTGAGATCATCAGCAGTCACTACAGTAGTGTTGCGGCGGGGCAATAATTTAGCAAACTTACACACGTACGCAATTATACGTAGAAGTTTACTCCAAGAAGAGATGCGGAGTGCGAGCTCATAAATCGCAGAATTACAGACGGATGTGCACACAGTGTGCGACAAAATCTTCTTCTCAGGCATATTTGCAATAACCTCATTGTCTAAAGTACGAAGAGGCCATTGAGATGGATCTAACGAAGTCCACTGAGGCCAATGGAGCCACAGGGGGCTTGAAACTAATTTATTTGGCGTAACGCCACGTGAAAGTATGTCAGCGGGATTCTCAGTACCTGCGACATGATAAAAGTTATCAGCGCGAATATTGTCGGTAATCTGAACAACGCGGTTTGCAACAAAGGTCTGCCACTTGTGTGGCGAACTCTTTATCCAGTACAGAGCTACTTTTGAATCTACAAAGGCATAGACTGATATTGCAAGGTCAAGAGAATAATTGTCGAGTACTCTGCGAAGCAATTTTGAGAGTAAAACCGCTCCACAAAGCTCAAGGCGTGCAATAGATAGTGGTTTCGTCAACACAACAATCAACTGGACGGTGTTACCATTGACGCTCTTTACATGTATGTAGACTACGGCACCGTATGCGTGCTCGCTGGCGTCGGAAAACCCCAGGAGTGACGCAGTACAGTTTTTGGATACACCAACATGTCGCGGGATACGTAAATCATTAAGAGCTGGTAATTCAGCACAGAATTGCCTCCACATCTTAATAATTGGCGGTGGTGGTATGTCGTCCCAATCTAAATTAAGATGCCAAAGCTGCTTTATTAACAATTTGGCGTACGCGACTGTGGGAGCAACGAAACCCATTATGTCCCACAGGCGAGCGACAGTAGATAAGATGGCGCGCTTAGTGCACGTCACATCAGCGGGAACAGATATCTTAAAATAAAAGGCGTCACTATCGGTAGACCAATGCAAGCCTAGTATTTTATGTGGCATTGATTTATCGAACTCTACTTCTCCTGTAATTTTATGGGAAGTAGGGAGGTCATCTAAAAAAGATCGACGGTTGCTATGCCATTTTATCAGGTCCCATTGGGCACCCTTGAATAAGTCTATCAGCTGCCGAGAGGTCTCACTGGCCTCGGATTCACTGGGCATAGAGAACGCGATGTCGTCCATATATAGCGAAGTAAATGCGATACGACTCGCAAGCGGATACTTTGCGCCGTCGTCATCAATGAGCTGTCTTACCGTGCGCAATGCATGGTATGGACTCGAAGTTAAACCGAAGCACACGCGATTGAAGTGGTATAACACAAGTGGGTCTTGTGGACGGAAGCGGTATAGGAAGCATTGGTAACGACGATCAGAATCGCGAACAACTATTTGCAGAAATTGTTGGCGACAGTCGGCTGTCATAGCGATTGGATGTAAGCGGAAAGTTAAAATTATGTTGAACAAGTCGCCTTGCAAATTTGGTCCTGAATGCAGAATATCATTTAATGATCGCTCAGTGCTAGTCTTACTGCTAGCGTCCAGGACGATGCGCAGACGCGTTGACTTCTTATCTTCGCGTAAGACTCCATGATGCGGTATGACATATATTGGAGCGGGTTCATGAGAGTCATACGGCGGTGCGGGGGATATATAATTTTTAGCTAAGTATTCCTTTATGACGTCATCATATGCTAACCTTAATGTAGGCGAGGCTTGAAGTTTCCTCTCCAAGCACATGAATCGTCGTCGAGAGGTTTCATAAGAATCTCCGAGAGAGTAAACGTCATCTTTAAATGGCAGGCCAACAATATATCTACCAGTAAAAGGATCGCGGGATGTCGTAGATTTATAAAACTCTTCACATTCAATGTCTGAAGGACACTGAATGGGCCGGAGGGTGGCTGTTCAAGCTCCCAAAATCGTTGCACTAATTTGTCAACGATAGGAGACTCTAGAACTGAGCAGCACGTTAAAGAATGATTTACCTGAAGTGTCGGCACTGAGCCCATAATAACGTAACCAAATACCGTATTCAAAGCCGAGGGCCCGGACAAGTCGTTAGACGAATAAATTACGTCTGGACATAGTAAGTGCGGGAAAAGGGATGCGCCCTATCAAAACATCAATTTTATTAGGCATGCTATAACATTCATCAGCGAGTCTTATGCCATGGAAGTGTGATAAGACAGATGCGTCTACCACAGCAGTGGGCAAAAGGTCGGTGATTTGATCAACAACTAGCGTTGAAATATTGAAGTTAATATTCGAGTCGAATCGTGAGAAAATTTTAATATCAATCGATTTCGATTTTACAATTTTTTCAACTCCACCGAATCCCTTTACTACAATACATTCGGTATCGTGTTGTTGAACGCCTAAACGATGACAGCACTCTTTAGTCATAAAATGGCTTTGAGCCGCGGAGTCTAATAATATACGAATAATTTGTTTCTCTCCCTTAGCATCGTAAGCAAATACTTGAGCGGTTGATAATAAAACAGTTCTCTGCGAACGACTTGCGCGCGCGGGAGGCGGTGAACGTTGAGAAACATTCTTGAACGAAGTATGTGTACTTCGTCGTTTGCGCGACGTCTGAACGCGCACCTGCGGTGAGGGGTGGCGAGTGTGCGGGCGCGGGGGTTGTAGACTTCAGTGTAACTGGCTGAAGCGGTGGAGAACGCGCCAGCGCAGGGGAAGCATTATCGCTTCTGCGGTGGAAGTGCAACAATGTGTGATGTTTAAATTTACAAACTCGACAACTATAATTTGAAGAGCAACTAGACACTCGATGACTTAAACTGAGACAATTCACACATGCATTGTTACTCTTTACGCATTTAAATCGTTCCTGCGGCGTCATTTTATTAAAGTCTGCACACTTAAATAGGTGTTGATGCACAATATTATCGCACAGACACTTTGAGCAACTAGTCGTCGTGCTTACGAACGCCTGATACTTCGGCGACGAAGTATTATTACAGCGACGATTATTACCGTTACCTCGTCGATTGTTTGGTGCGCTATTAGAATTTGTACTAGAATCGGTGCGTTGCAAAACTTTGGAGCGGGTCTTAATAAAATTTACTAAATCATCAAAGAAAATCATAAAACCTACCATCCTGTTCTTGAAGCAGTTTAGGCGATATTCTATCCTCTATAACTTCGTTGTGGATAAAACTAGAAGCCTGAATTTTCAGTGACTAAGAAGGCATTGTATAAACACGGTATATTTCAAATTCCATTCAATTCAAACCAGTAGTTTAAGAATTATAACTAGTCAATTTCTTAATTTTGTCACTTACTGACTGACCGATCATCAAAACTCTAAGGCACTTCTAGCAGACAAAGAAGCTTCAAATTTAGAATAAAATTATTGTTTAGTGTATAAATCACGAAAAAACTAAAATATTTTGCAATTTCGGTCGTTTTCTAGATAAATTAACTGCATAAATAACTTTGTAATCCCATATAATTTTAACAGTGGTAGAGCCATGCGGCAGCTTTGCTGTTGCACGTATGGGCCGGCTCAAACCGGGGTGGTACCACGACCTCACAGAATACCGGCGTGAAGTGGAAGTTCTGCTTCCGCGTTTCGTCTGGTGAGTGCAGGTGGCCGGAGGCCCAAATCCCCCCCCCCCCCCATCAACATGGTAGCGGAATTAAATAAAGATAGACTACCCCAGGAGGGTACCAGCACCCCTGGAGAATCCCTCACTGAGCATCCACGACCATGTTTCTCCACTTCTGAGCGTGGGTGCTCAGGCTGCCCCGCGTATTCTGTGGGGGGGGGGCGAAATTCCGCTCAAGACTACAACTGCTCGGGGCAAACGGAGCAACAAGACCAAGGCGACCCCTGCCACGCTGTCCGTGAATTTCTGCAATATCAGGGGACTTCACTCCAACCTAAACGCCGTCCACTACCATCTCGAGACGGCGAGGCCGGCTCTGCTCTTTCTGACCGAGACGCAGGTGTCCTCTCCGGCTGATGTTTCGTATCTCTCCTACCCGGGGTACAAACTGGAACACTCCTTTGTGCCTCGGGCTGGAGTTTGCGTTTACGTCAGAGAGGACATCTGTTCTCGACGCCTCGGCAGACTTGAAGGTTCGGACCTGTCCATCCTTTGGCTACGCGTAGACAGCGACGACCATCCGCGCGTCTACGGGTGCCTCTATAGGTCCCACAGCGGTAATGCCGAAACAGACCGACTCTTCGACCACGTCCAAATGGCTGCAGATTCGTTGCTACAGCAGATCCCCTCCGCAGAGATCGTGATCCTCGGCGACTTTAACGCCCATCACGCCGAATGGCTCGGTTCACGTTTAACCGATCATGCGGGGAGATCTGTTCATGATTTTGCCTTGGCATATGGTCTGACACAACTGGTTACTTCGCCTACGCGGATTCCAGATGTGGAGGATCATGCACCTTCCCTGTTGGACCTTCTGCTGACCTCTCACCCGGACGGATATCAGATTTCCGTCGACGCCCCTTTAGGCTCCTCGGACCATTGTCTGATCCGGAGTGTTGTGCCACTCACGCTGAAATCGCGGTTGCATTCTGCAGGCTGCCGCCGTGTTTGGCACTATAGGTCAGCCGATTGGGATGGGATGCGGTCTTTCTTTGCATCCTACCCTTGGGGGCGGGTTTGCTTCTCGCCGGATGATCCCAACGTTGTTGCGGATTCTGTTACTGATGTGGTACTTCAGGGTATGGAACTTTTTATTCCTTCCTCTGTGGTGCCCATTGGAGGCAAATCTCAGCCATGGTTTGGTCGCTCCTGTAAAATAGCATCATGCTATAAGCAGGAGTGCTACCAAGCCTGGGTTGATGCATCAGCGTCCCGGGATGTAAACACCAGCGCTCTAAAAAAGAAGTATAATTCCGCCTCTAGGTCCTTCAAAAGAGTCATTGCCAAGGCAAAGTCAGAGCACATAGGCAGAATTGGCGAGAAACTAGTTCGCCTTCCTTCTGGAACCCGTGCATTCTGGTCTCTCGCCAAGGCTGTCCAGGGGAATTTCTGTCAGCCATCTCTTCCATCTCTGCACAGGGAGGACGACTCACTGGCCCATACTGCAAAGGAGAAAGCCGATCTTCTAGGCTCCTTCTTTGCGTCTAACTCGACTCTCGATGACGGGGGGAGTACGCCGCCGACCATCCCGCGGTGTGAGTGCTCCATGCCGGAAGTGCAGTTCACACAGCGCTCGGTTCGCAAAGCACTCCTCTCCCTGGACATCCACAAGTCGAGTGGGCCTGACGGAATCCCCCCAATTGTGCTGAGGACGTGTGCTCCAGAGTTGGCACCGGTTTTAACGCGTCTTTTCCGGTACTCCTACTCCCTAGGCGTAGTCCCAAAATCGTGGAAGACGGCTTTCGTCCACCCGATCCCTAAAAAAGGCTACCGCTCAGACCCGTCCAACTACCGGCCAATCGCCATCACCTCCTTGTTCTCCAAAACAATGGAGTCCATTGTAAACTGCCAGCTCATGAGGTACCTTGAGGATCACCAGCTGATTAGTGACCGCCAATACGGTTTTCGCCGTGGTCGGTCAGCTGGTGATCTTCTGGTCTACCTCACTCACAGATGGGCGGAGGCAGTAGAGTTCAAGGGGGAGGCATTGGCCGTTAGTTTGGACATTGCGAAGGCCTTCGATCGGGTTTGGCACAAAGCGCTTCTTTCGAAGCTCCCTTCCTATGGGCTTCCCGAGAAATTGTGCAATTGGATCACCAGCTTTCTTGCAGATCGGAGCATCAAGGTCGTTGTAGACGGTGCAAGCTCCGATTGCAAGCCTATTAATGCTGGTGTTCCACAGGGCTGCGTGCTATCGCCAACGCTGTTTCTTCTGCATATCAATGATATGTTGCATACCCGTAACATTCATTGCTATGCAGATGACAGCACTGGTGATGCTCTTTACACCGGCCGAGCCAATATTTCTCGGGAAAACGTCTCCGAGTGCCAGGACAAACTTGTGTCTGAAGTCGAGTCTTTGCTGAACAGAGTCTCGGATTGGGGACGACTAAATCTAGTCCAGTTTAACCCCCAGAAGACACAAGTTTGCGCGTTAACCGCTAAAAAGAACCCCTTTGTCGTATCCCCTCAGTTTCAAGGCACTCCCCTTGTTGCCTCAGCCAGTATCGGAATCCTCGGCGTCGACATATCGAGTGACGTGCAGTTTCGTGGTCACTTGGAAGGGAAGGCCAAATTGGCCTCTAAAAAGCTTGGCGTGCTCAGCAGAGCGGGACAGTATTTCATGCCGGCACACCGCCTGCAACTTTACAAGGCGCAGGTTCGGCCGCACATGGAATACTGTTCCCATCTCTGGGCTGGGGCTCCCCAGTACCAGCTCCTTCCACTTGACCGCATCCAGCGCAGAGCGGCTCGAATCGTCGACGACCGAGTGCTTTCCGATCGGCTCGATTCACTGGCGTTGCGAAGAGATGTTGCATCTCTTTGCGTATTTTATCGCATCTATCACGGGGAGTGCTCTGAGGAATTGTTCGGATTAATCCCAGCCGCCAAATTTCGTGAACGCACGACACGGCAAACGTCCCGATACCATCCACACCATCTGGATGCTTGGCGGTCCACCACTGTACGTTTCACAAGGAGTTTTCTTCCACGTACAACCTCTCTGTGGAATAGTTTATCATCGGCGATTTTTCCGGACCGATACGACCTGGGGACCTTCAAGAAAAGAGCTTACTCCTTTCTAAAGGGCCGGCAACGCACCCGCAATTCTCCTGGTGTTGCGGTTGATCATGGGCGGCGGTAGTCACTTAACATCAGGTGAGCCGCATGCTCGTTTGCCCCCTCTTCTTTAAAAAAAAAAATATAAATATATAAGATTACAAAGTTACATTTGCAGTGAATGAATCAACGCATGCTGCTGAGCCCACGAATCAGCTGATCAATATAGCAATTAAATAGTGTGGGAGAGGTCAAACCACCTTGTCTCACCCCACATTTAAGCTTAAACTCATCAGAAAACTGTCCAAGCTATCTGACTTGGTTAGTCTGATGTCCATACCAGTATTTAACCACATTGACAATGTCATTCGGGACACCACTCGCCAACAGATGCGCCCAAAGAACATCATACTGAACCAAGTCAAATGCCTTCGACAGATCCAGAAAAGCAGCATGCCATACACACGTTTTTCTGCAAGTGTAGTACTTGATTATATGCTTGAGGGACATAATAGCACACTCAGTGGATAACCCTGGCCGAAAACCGAACTGGGCGTCGTGAAACTTAATAATAATAATAATAATACATATTGACAGGCCTGTTGGTCTAGTGGTTAGTGACCCTGACTGCTATGCTGGAGGTCGTGGGTTCGATTCCCACCCAGGACAAATGTTTGTGTGGTGAGCACGATCATTTGTTCTGTGTCTGGGTGTAATTTATCTATAATATTTATGTATTAGAAATATATAAGTATGTTTATCAGTTGTCTAGTACCCATAACACAAGCTCTGCTTAGCTTGGGACTAGATGGCGTTGTGTGATAGTTGTGGAATATTATCATTTTTTTTTATGGTATGCTGCTTAGACCAACAGGCCAGTCAATATTAAAGATGATTGATGATTAAGATGTTGTTTAAGTTGTCTCTCAAGCAAACAATCAAGCACTTTAGACGTCACAGTTGCTAATGAGATCGGTCGGTAGTCGGTCTTATGAGTCGAAAATCCGAAATATCCCCAGTTTTATTTTTAATAATTGGAACTACGACCGTTCTCATTAGATCCGCAGGTAAGTAGGGATGCCTCCTACAGATTGTGAACAGCATTCCTAGCAACCTTGGCAGGTGAGGCCCCGCATAAACGAAATGCTCAATGCTGAGGCCGTCGTGCCCTGGCGACTTGCCACGCTTCATTCCTTTTATCGCCTCGAAAACCTCCTTGGCAGTGAAACGTACTGGCACGCCGGTCACGATCGGCTCAGCAACCACCCTATCACATTTACCAGCATTGCCCGTGGCGATGACAGACGACCTGGAAATGCGCTCGAAACAAGTTCGCAACATTCTTTGGGTCACTAGCGCCGTCGACACTCACCGGGACGCCGGACTTTGGACCCATTTTCTTTGTTTACTGCCAAAAACCCCGAAAGTCTCTTTTCATGCTTACAAGCCAGTATATTCATTTTAATTTGCTCTTGGTGATTTTGGCAGTATTTCAATTTGTTTTTAAAAACTTTTCTCGACTCGCACATATCTATGTATAAGGAGCCCTCTCGTGGCCTTCCATACCACACCCAGTTTAGGAATTTCTGGCGGGCATCTTGGTGCGCAGCCCGCACGTGTTTGTTCCAGCCCGCAAGAGGGCGGGCGTTGTTCCTGTCACCATTACCACCCGCATGGCTAAGCCTAGCTGCCTCTTGCATAACATTTACAATGCTAAAATATAGGTTATCTATTATAACTAAGCGATCAAAACTATGATTATTACAAAGAGTATCAATACAACTACTTAATTTATCAGGAAATTCAATTTCTTTTAATTTTTCATTACAGAGTTTTGCGTACAATTCTAACTCACTCTTATTTCTATTACCCCATATAGCTTTGTCAGTTGAGGCACAGATCAAAGTTTGCTTAGGCATCAGATTAGCAATCTCGCAATGAATTTCTAAAGGGAAATGATCGGACCAGTAAACATCGTAGTGAACCATATAATGCATAAACATTATATGGGGTGGTCGGGTGACCGACTGCTCTTAGTACTGTAGCAAAACGACTAGTCCTTATTAGGGACTTGAAAAGGAATATTATGGTGGCGTGTATGCTGCTTCACGAGCAATTGGTCCGAGGTAACCTTGGGCTCGCCAACCGATGTGTCCTAGACATATCATCTTAGTGCTGGTGGTAAGCGGGTTTGTTGTAGCAATACAGCTTTCCCGTGGACATCGCACACCCATACCGTCTGTGGGCGACGTCGTAGCGCGTAGCGATGCGTCGTCAATCTTTCGGATTAGGATGAGTGTGTTTGGTAGCACTTTTAAGTGTAACCAGTATACTGAACTTCATGTCTTAGTGCATTAGCGCTATGATACGTGGAGTTTTGTTCATTGGCGTCTTAGTAGCGTGCTACTATGATACGTTGGTGATATTTTTTAGTTAACGACAATACAAACTTTGTTACCAAAGTCGAAAGGGATCATGTGGGTGTGTTGTGAGGGGGCGCCGCCCGTATGATAGTTGCATTGATGCTTACTGCTACTTGCGGTATTGCGTCTTATGATGGATCTGCGTGTGTGCTGCGCCTGATTCGACGCATTCTTGTGGTTCTGGTCGATGGAGGTATGCGGGTGGTGTTACTCAACGTCAGTGATACAAACCCTTCCTGATGGCGAATTATTACTCTTATCTTATAACTGCCTTTTGGCTATATCTGCCGTTGTATTAGTTGGTGGAGCAAATGTGTTGACCTCATGCGGGTGGTAGCTGGCGGGAGGATCTGAGGAGACTCTCAAGGCTGCGGCCGAAAGCCGCACAACGTGGGACCCCATTCCCTTGAGGTGAGCGGTAGACTCATGACACGCTCTGCGGCTAGTAGCCGTGCTGATCATGCAATTGGTGGTGATGCCATACACTTACATCACGTCTGCAGGAGCGGCGGTCAGGCAGGTGATGGCGCTCACGGAGGGTTTATGGCCAGTGTGCCTATTTGCCTTAACCGTGTGACGTACATTCACTGTGGCTGGATTCGTTCGTATTCTGTATGGCGTTTACACGCATTGACATGCGAGACTTCGGTCGATGTTTGTGCTTACGCACTACCAAGGGGCCAAGCCTCTTTTACTGGTTCGCCAGTTATTATGCTGTAGACTACGGTCCAGCTCCCGAATTAGCGTTCCCTACGGGGGGAGTGCATCAAAATGGTTGGCGCTCACCGCGCACGGTGTGTGTGGAGCTGTATGCCTCCCCTAATTTTTTTTAAATAAATGTAGGAGAGCGAAGCCCTTGTATTGGGTATTTTGTATAAATATATTGTGAGCCTTTTCCAAGCGGGAAGGGATAAATAATAATAAATTAATAATGTAAACCTGATACCAGTGACAGAGCAGGTCCTTATTCCGTTTTATGTTCTTAACCTTTCTCGAGCCCTGTCTTCGTGAACGGGGTTCACTTAGCTTATAAGGCACTACCAACAGCTTTCAATTGCTCTAGAGAGTATTCATTCTTCCAAAAGACACCTAAAAGAACTAAGTTACTAAACAAACACAACGTAAATAAGGGTCCTAACTAAGACGATCACGCCTAAATATTACAAACGGCCTATTATTAAACCTTTAGAAAGATCATATATTATTTTTAGATAGAGGGGGGGGGGGGGGGAGGCGTTACAATATGTTTTCCGTTTAAAGTGCCGATACAGTTGGGGAAACTAAAACGTTCTGCTTTAGACAACCACTCGTCCTTGGTTGTTGGAATATATTTTATTTTATTTTATTTCAAACAAAATCCACAGCTCTTTGTTACATCGTACGTACATCTTATGATCTTAAATTATAGCCAAAAACGGATTTACATTATTTAAATAGTATTTTCAATTTATAACGGACATGTTGAAGACAAAGTAGTTATGACTAAAAATACATATTTTTAAACATCTAGAAAACATTACAAGAAAATTAAAAGATTTTCAACATACATAATGCTCGTATGCGCCTCCCTCGCACGCGGGCATGTGTGTGTGTGTGTGTGTGTGCGCGTGCGTGTGTGTGTGTGTGCGTGTGCGTGTGTGTGTGTGTGTGTGTGTGTGTGTGTGTATGAGTTAATGAGTTACCTAAACTCACTACATCAGAAGTTTCAAGACATCCTTCTTAAACTTATCCTTACTGGAATGGAAAATATCAACTGAGTGGAATCTTTTATTATAAACTTTTTGTAAACGATTCACCCGAGAGTTTTGTGCATAGTTTGTCTTTGTCTTAACAACCGCAAACAAAGGTGTATGTCTCGTTCTACGTTTCGGAGTACAAAAGCAGAGAACTCTATCAGCTAAAGTTACACAGTCAATACTTCCATTACATAAACCATGCAAAAATGCCATGTCCATTAGAGTACGTCTATCCTCAAGGCTTATTATATTGAAATATCTACAAGACTCTTCATAGTTATTAGTGTAAATAAAATTTCTATACCTTAAATGTCTCAGGAATTTGTGCTGAATTTGTTCTAAGTTATTTATATGAACAGTGTAATGCGGGTTCCATACAGTACTGCAATATTCAAGGACGCTTCTAACATATGAAAAGTAAAGTAATTTAATACAGTTAATATCAGTAAAGGGTCTGCTTACGCGTAGGATGAAGCCAAGGCTTTTGTAGGCCGAGTACGTTATTGTATCAATATGTTCTGAGAAGCTTAACTTGCAATCCAGTAATATCCCCAGATCCTTCACTAATTCTTTCTTAGTTATATTAAGGTGATTTATTTGGTAGTTGAAATTTGTAGGTTCTCTTTTCCTTGTGAAAGAAACGTAGACACTTGCTGACATTAACTCTTATACGATTTATTACATAATAGTTACCAAGTCGCACAAGATCATCTTGAAGTTTCATGCAATCTACATAATCAGTGATTTTCATATATACTTTAGTGTCATCAGCGCACATCAGAAACTTAGCATTATGAAAACACTTGCCCACATCATATAGATAGCACACGTACAGTAGAGGACCCAAAATAGAACCTTGTGGAACTCCGGATGTTATTTCCACGAAGTCAGAACGGAACCCTCCTAAGACTACTGCCTGAGATCGTTTCCACAGATATGATTCCATCCACCTGAAAAGGTTACCTCGTATGCCCAGCTCAAAAAGCTTACGTAGTAATATGATGTGATCTACGCGATCAAAGGCTTTCTCAAAGTCAGTGTAAATGACATCTACTTGCGACCCTCCATCCATATTTGAGGTAGTGTATTCAATAAATGCACCCAAGTTAGTTGCTGTAGAGCGCCCTTTCACAAAGCCATGTTGTTCTGGGGGTATTGAAGGTAATATGATGGGGTATATGTGCATATGAACGATTCTTTCTAGCAATTTACTTAATACATTGAGTATTGATATTGGCCGGTAATTCTCAATTATTGTCTTCAGCCCTTTCTTGTGTATAGGTACAACATGGGCTTCCTTCCAAATACTTGAAAGTAGCCATCGCGAAGACACCTATTGAATAATAGTGCTATAGGAACAGATAAGGATTTTGCACATTTTACAAATAATACAGGAGGCAATTTATCGCTACCGGCACCTTTCGTAATGTCAAGCTTACAAATTAAATTCTTAACTTTCTCTGGATTTATATCAATATCTTGGATTACATTTAAATTTAAATAATCAGATCGTATAGTCAAATTATTGTCAATTTGAATTGAAAATTGAATCTGTAAAAAAGCACAATAGAGTTAGTCAAATTTAGCAGTAGCCAAACATATGTATGAGAAGAAAAAAAACGGTCACATATATATATTTAATAAAATATATTTTTACGTGGTAGAGCCACGCTACAGTTATATTAATAGTATAGTTGTAGCACGAGTGGGTCGGCTCCACCGGGGAAGGACCACACTCTCACAGAATACCAGCGTAAAATAGTAGCTTAATGCTGCTATGTTTCTTGCTTGTGTATGGTGAGTGTAGAGAACTGGAAGCTATTTTTACTGGAAACGAGGCATTCCATCTTAGTCCTCACGGGTGACAACGCATCTGCATTTTGATTCGTAATCGAGGATAGATGTCTATGGGCCACAGCAACCACTTACCATCTGGTGGACTATGTGCTCGTTTGTCACCCTATTCTATAAAAAATAAATAAACATTATTTTGTTCCAGATCCAAGACATGGAGGAATATATAAGCATTGATGAATTTGACTGTGGGGAAAGTAGCAGTACTACTGAAGTGCAAAATAGCGAAGCAGGAAACAGTGCCTCACAAGTTACTTTAGAGAACAGTAACCCTGCTACTAAATCTAAAGTGGTACAGAAACGTCGAGCGAAAAACCCGCCGGAATTACAGGAAGCCAGCAAGCAGATGAGCGCTGCATTCAATACATTAAATAGTGTGTTGCAAACCAAGAAAAATACAGCAGATAAAGAAAACGATGACGCTGATTTGTTTTGTAAACTTCTGGCAAAACAGCTCAAGGATTTCCCTAAAGACGAAAGAGAAGAGATAATGTACGAAATACATGGATTAATATTAAATAAACGTCGTCGCTGTCGCGGCCGAGACTTTGAACCCATTATTTCGCCTTCTATTTACAATCGCAGTTCATTAGCACACAGCTCTTCGTACTCGCATGAATCGTTCCCACGAAACATTAGGTATCTCTCCGGACTCACCCATTTTTCCACAGTCTTCTTTGTACTCTGATACTTCTCCGCAAATAATAATCAATCGCCCTTCATCATCACGCAGCTCCTACACTATACCAACGCCACCACAAAACTTCAATCAAGAGAGATCACATCAGACGTTACCTGTTGATCAACAGCCTACAATATACAATTAACTGTAAATACAAATTAACATTTGCGAAGGAGAAGTACAACAGTATAGACTGTTATACTTCTCCTTCGCAAATGTTAATCAATAGCCCTTCATCAACACGCAGCTATTACATTACACCAACGCTTCCACAAAACTGTAATCAAGAAATATCGCATGAGAGTCCTCACAATGTTCGGATACTATCTCAAGAGACTTTACAACTTAGAAAAAATAACAACTTGCAAGAAGCATTTGAAAAAGCGACAACGGAACAAAAATGAAGAAAAGATTTACTTAAGAGTATATTATGTTGAATTTTAACTGCAACTTTAAATTTAGTTTAAGAACCTCGATTACGAATCAAAATGCAGGTACATTTTGATTCGTAACCGAGGTCCCAGTGAGGACTAATATGGAATGCCTCGTCTCCAGTAAAAAGCGTCTCCGGATCTCTACACTCACCATAGGAAACATAGCAGCATTAAGCTATTTCACGCTGGTATTCTGTGAGAGCGTGGTCCTTCCCCGGTCGAGCCGACCCATTCGTGCCACAACTATACTTCTAATATAACTGCAGCATGGCGCTACCACGTATAAAAGATCCTCATCATTTATTAAGAAGTTCCTCATTTTTGAAGTCGGTAGAAAAATTACTTAGTCGTCGCGGGAACCCTGGCTGATGCGAAACCTAAGAGCTTAAGATATTAAAAATTGTTTTACCTTGTTCTGTTTCGATGTATTGACAACATCCACCACCTTGAAATAATACTAATAATACTATAAGAAATAATACTATAAGAAATAATACTATAATAATAAATAAAACTATAATAATACTATAAGAAATCATTATCCACCACCTTCTTTTTTTTCCATTTCTTTTTATTCACCCTTTTGTTATATGCATTCACATAGTAGCGGTATGCTGTTAATAAATAAACCGCAGCAGCTGTTAGCTCCTCAATATCCATTTTAATAAATTCGTCCGGTCCGCACATTGGCCCGAACCGAAGCAAACTGAACGACCTTCCAACGTGTGAACGCCGTCACCAACTCTCGGCCAATATACTCGCAACTGTGTTGGCCAACGTGTAGAGGCGCCTTAAGGTGAGTGTCGAGATGCGGAGATTCTTTTGACAAGGCATTTCATCTTAATCTTCAAGTGGCAACGTACCTGCGTTAGATGATTCTTAATAGATAGATAGATGTAGATATCTACGGGCCACAGTATTCACCTACCCTTATTCTATAAAAAGAAAAATACTAGATCATAAAGCTGTTTTTGAAAACGTACGGAACAAGGTGAGGATTTGACTGTTAGAAAAAGTTAATTGTGGGAGTAACAAGGAAAACCGATTTTGTATTTCGTAAATATCTTTATTAAAAACAGTTTGATTAAACTGACGGATGTTGTTATGCCCTTTTCTGTTGGTGTCGTTATGGACTTTATTCCAAATCCACGCAGACTTTTAGTTTCAATGCAGTTTATCAAAACTTCACCACAGCGCCACCTATAAGATCTAGATAGAGTTTGTCTTTGGCAATAAACCAACTTATTCTGCGAATGAGTGATTTTGATCCATAAATATCCATTTTCATATATGACAGCCTATAAAGTCCACAGCTGGACATACACCTCGCCCGTATATCGTGCTTCATAGATATTTGCCATAGTGGCCACGCTTAGCAACTGCAGTATATTAATGGGTGCGTTTGGCAGAAAAAAGCGCTAGCAAGCGCTTTTAAGCGCTAAAATAGTTTTCGGCCAGGACACGATTGCTACTTCAGTAGCGCTGACACAATCCGCCATTTTGCTTATTTAATTTATTTGTTTTGAAGTAGAGTTTATAAGTTGTTTTGTGCAATATTAGTTTTAAGTAATATAATGACATGAATAGACATATACATGTTATTAAAAATTCATGATTGGTAAGTTTTTAATATGAATACTTTACAAACATATATTTAAATTAGGTTAGATTCCCGGTTAAAACTAACATCGTGTCCTGGAGGAAAATAGCTACTTACGATGTGACAGCGCTTACCGCTTACCATCGCCATTTTGCTTACAAGCGCTTGCTAGCGCTTTTTTCTGCCAAACGCACCCAATATTTCAAGTTATCACGAACCGTCATCTCTGTCGTCTCTTACGACACCCACGGCGCGATAACGGGCAGTGGATATCTTACACGCCACTACACGGTAAGGTTGTGCGTGCAATACGTTTGAGAAGGGGTACAAAGTTTTCTCTTCACATATCTCTCTATATACTGGACGACTTTTTTTTACTGTTTGGAAAAAAATTGGGTGTAACATTTTTTTTTATGGAAGAGGGGGCAAACGAGCATGCGGCTCACCTGATGTTAAGTGACTACCGCCGCCCATGATCAACCGCAACACCAGGAGAATTGCGGGTGCGTTGCCGGCCCTTTAGAAAGGAGTAAGCTCTTTTCTTGAAGGTCCCCAGGTCGTATCGGTCCGGAAAAATCGCCGGTGGTAAACTATTCCACAGAGAGGTTGTACGTGGAAGAAAACTCCTTGTGAAACGTACAGTGGTGGACCGCCAAGCATCCAGATGGTGTGGATGGTATCGGGACGTTTGCCGTGTAGTGCGTTCACGAAATTGAACATACACCTCGTTCCTACTCTGAACATGTGTACAGAGTAGGAGCCTGTGGCACTGATATTTTACAAACAATAAAAAATAAAAAATTGGAATGAAACGTTTAAAAATTTTGTTTTTGAACAATTACTTGACCTTTGCCCTTGAGACCGTTAACCTGCGAAGTGATAAGGTCAAAGATGCCTACTAAATTTATTGTTTTATTGCCGTTCGTAAAGTAGGGTGGATATGATTTGAATTTCGATAGATTTTAATTTATTTATTCATTTAATTCAAAATTATTGTTTTAATTTTTTGTTAAATATTATTACGTCTTCTACACCGTTCACATGTTACACCCTGAATAAAACTATTATTTACGGATTTTATCGCGTTTAATTACTTTAATTTATTTTTATTATTATCCCGACGTTTCGGGTGCTTTACAGCACCCATGGTCACGGGGGGGACTGAGATGTTTGACGTCCCAATGTCATAGTCCGGCTACCTTCAGTTTTTTTAATATTAATTTTTGGTCCGATTTACGCAAAACGAGCTTATAGTATCATGAAGTCTTGCAGTGGTATGCTTGGGTTTGGGTTTAATTTTGTTAATTATAGGATCCCAAGCAGATGGTAGCACCCAACCATCTTCTCTATTGAAATTTGGATGTTTTTTAATTTCAATAGCCTCGCGTATCATCCTTGGTAGGAATCGGTGTTCTTTTGCGAGAATTTGTGGTTTATCAAATCTAATGTAATGGTGGGGACGATCTTGAACATGTTCGCAGACTGCAGACTGCGAACATGTTCAAGATCGTCCCCACCGACGCTCCGGGAAGTCTGAAAAGACAAAAGACATAGAAAAAGACTTTTGTCTTTTCAGACTTCCTGGATGATTAATAAAAAAACTGAAGGTAGCCGGACTAACTATGACATTGGGACGTTAAACATCTCAGTCCCCCCCGTGACCATGGGTGGTGTAAAGCACCCGAAACGTCGGGATAATAATAAAAATAAATTAAAGTAATTAAACGCGATAAAATCCGTAAATAATAGTTTTATTCAATGTGTAGTGTTCGCGTAAATTTAAGAAATCATTATGTTACACCCTATTTTTTTCCAGACGGTAAAAAAGGGCACCACTATATAAAAATCAATTAATGTGCGTTAGTGAAACTCGAAAATAGCTCGATTGATGTTGATGAAATTTTGTGTCCGTTTGAACGGCTCCCTGGATCGTTTAGATTTACTATTGGACCCGGTAGGCGGCGCTGTTGTCGAGATACAGAAATCACCCGTGAGAAGCCAGTACGGATAGCTAGTTAATCTAAAAATATATATAATATAAAAAATATAAAACACTCACGCCTGTCACCCAGAGGGGTAGGCAGAGACTACGGACTTCCATTAGGCACGATTCTGACGTACCTCTTTCGCCTCCTTTACATCCATATATCTACGCATACATGCTCGTCGGTTAAGGGTACTTCTAACGTGGCCCATTTTCAAAATATCGCCAATTTGGTCGATAAACTTTTTTCTAGGGCGTCCCTTTCCGACTCGGCCATTCACATCTGCCATATAAAGCTTTGTCACTCTTTCCTCATTCATTCTTTCTACGTGACCAAACCACCGAAGCATTCCTTTCTTAATCCTGGTCACAACATCATCTTGCATACCACATTTATCTCTTATCACGCAATTTCTCACCCTGTCATTCAGATTAAACCCTAGCATATTCCTTAAAGACCGCATTTCTACAGCATTTATTCTACTTTCGTGCTTCTTCTGCCACACCCAGCTTAAAATCTAAAAATATAAATAAAATTAAAATGTCTGCCTGTAACATCAAAAAACTGGCTTTTATTGAGCTGAGCAGATTATTTACATACCAATTAATAGAATCAGGCGTTACTTGGCGGAAATCCTTTATATTAAAGTTGTTAAGAACTAATTTGCACACACCGCTCAGTAAAATACAATGATGTGTCTTACCTAGTTTGAAGAACACCTCCCGCCCTCCCTTAATTGCGTGCACTAATCCCGTCACCACTAATCCCAGCACCACTACTCCCGACTCAACTACACTAGGAAAAGTCTCCTAGTGTAGTGGTGCCGGGATTAGTGGTCACGGGATTAGTGCACGCAATTAAGTGAGGGCGGGAGGTGTTCTTCAAACTAGGTAAGACACATTTTATTTTACTGAGCTGTGTGTGCAAATTAGTTCCCAACAACTTTAATATTTACATTCCATTAAAACAAGAACAATCATTTTTAAAATACTCGTTTGCCTATCCGTCTAATCGCAAACGATTGTAATGTAGTTCATAATATCGTTATAGTTCTTTAATCGCTTATGAGGTACATACAGCTATACATTGAGATAGACATATCATAATTAAAATCTTCTCCAACGATTAATTGAGCACCGTGGTCTCTTTATCGCTTGTCACCGGCCAACCTGGGGTAGCTGTGTTCTTTATGAGCGTCCAAAGTGTTTCACAGTCTCCAGCTTCGTGTTCGAACGGCTGCAGGAGTCTTCGAGCTTCGTTCTTAACAACTGCTCATCGTTGAGGAAATTCATCGCAGAAGAAGGCAATAAGAGCAATCAATATATTAAATGAAAATAAAGCAATTTATTTCAGACCTTTTAGCAAAAAGAAATGTTTACACCAAATAGCGAATATGGAAGGTGCAAGAACATAAATTAGACAAATAAGTTCAATGAAAAAATAAATATAATAACACAATATATGATTTACAACCTTAAGAGACTACAAAACAAAAATTTCTGTAAATAGGTATCTTAATACATTTACGAAATTTTAATGTAAGTAGTAAGTAGTAAAAATATAAGTAGTTTCAATAAAATAAGTCTTTCTAATAACAACTAAAAATAAAAAAAACTGCGGCACTGCACCTCATGCCAAGCGTGGCAACTATGGCAAATATCCCCCCCTACAAATATCTATGGGGAAGGTCAAACGGTGGACTTTAATAGGCGGACAGTAAGGTTGATCAATAAGTTTTCGGAATAGGACACTTATCAATGAGTTAGAGTTAGCGCGCACTGGTGATTTTGTCATAGTTGTGGATATAATGTCTGCGTCCGCTGGAAAACTAATGGCCTTTGTCTTCTCCGACTCCGATGCGTGAGGTATAATAATGATCCACTATCTATGTAAAGGAGAGATAATACCGGAGATTATTGTGTATCATTAACTAAAATATTACTCGAAGAACTAAGTAATAAACGTCGAGGAAAATTGCATCTTGGATAACATTTTCGTCATGATAATGCCCCTGCCCGTCGATCTGATGTTGCAGGCGCTGCTATCTAAACTGCTGGCTCTCAACTGATGCAGCACCCACCATATTCTCCGAAACTAGCTCTGTGTGATTTTTAACTTTTTACTCACCTGAAAAAGCACTTGCGTGGTATGAAATTCGACAGCGACGATGAGGTTATGTGGGCTGTAGTCTTTTTTGAGTCCAAAGATCAAACCTTTTTTTCCAAGGGAATTAACCAAGTTGCAAAACTCTATTCAAGGTGTATTCAATTCAAGGTCCACTATCGTGACGGTGTCGAGGATTGCTGTTGCAAATGTACAAGTTGATCGGCTGTGAAGGGACCTCAAACTTGTAGCAGAGGTGCATTTAAATTGTGCAATATTGGTGCACCATGGGAGAGGACAGCCCTTGACGTGGCGGGGCCGTTTCCGGAGAGTGAAAGCGGTAACAAGTATTTCATGGTTGTGATGGATTACTTCACTAAGTGGCCAGAAGTCTTCGCCATTCCAAATCAAGAAGCTCCGACAGTTGCAGATAAACCAGTTCATGAAGTCTTCTGTCGTTTTGGAGTACCTTTAGAGATTAACGCACGCGTACTATACCACTACATGCAATAAATCTCTGTAATTGTGCAATAATGTTTTATTAGCATAATTTCCATTTTGATGATTTTCTCTGGTCACATTTAAAACTCAGACGAAGTTGAGATAGCAGGTTGAGATGTTATCAATATTTATACATGCACTTTCTCCTCAGAATTGTTTTCCTTTCCTTACCATTTAGAGACTAATTTTAGCTTAAAAAGCGATTACGTTGAAAAATAAATGCAATTTACATATACTTGTCCTAGAGTTTCATTGTGTTTCTAAAAACTTATTGATCTCTCTAGTATGTTACACAATATCTTGGCAATAATCCATCCACATCCACGACTTTCTCTGCCACCAGAGAAGCGCTTTGAAATTAGGTGAAACCGTGGTGAAACATTTGGCGGATTTCATTATGGGGAAGTTAATTTGGTCAGAAAATGCAAGGATAAATGTCCTTTCTGAATGATTAGCTATGTTTTATATTAATTAGGTTAGAAATCAATAAGCCAAACTACGGATATTCTTAAAAGTAGAAAAATTAAACATAATTAATAGAATAAGGCGTTACTTTGCGGAAATTCATTATAATAAAGATATTAAAATTTAATTCGCAACCATCCGCTAAATTATATAAAATGATGTGTCTTATCTGGATTGAAGAGCACCTCCCGCCTTCCCTCAATTGCATGCACTAACTCCGTCACCACTAGTCCCAGCACCACCACTCCCAACACCACTACTTCCGGCACCACTACTTCAAACACCACTATTCCAGGTAAGACCCACCATCGACGATAATACGACACGTGTTTCGCCTCTACACTAGGTATACTCAGGAGATGTAAACTCTACGGCGGCCGACCGCTAAGATCTTAGCTTAGGAAGTAGTGGTGCTGGGAGTAGTGGTGTTGGGAGTAGTGGTGCTGGGACTAGTGGTTACGGAATTAGTACACGCAATTGAGGGCGGGCGGGAGATGCTCTTCAATCCAGGTAAGACACATCATTGTATTTAATCGAGCGGATGGTTGCGAATTAAATTTTAATATTTTTATTAAAATAGAGTTAAAAAAGACACTCAATTCGACTGTAATGTGTGTCGCCTCAGAACTTATTCTAGGTGAACAGATTTTGATGATTCGTTTTTTATTTGAAAGCTGGTGCTTCTCATGTGGTCCCATATAAATTAGATCAAGTTCTGACCAGAAGTTTTTGAGTTATCCTTATAATAATGCGTATTTAATTGATTTCGACTACGTTGATGTTCTTTATGAGGTTCTATAAGTGGTTTTATACGAGGTAAAGCCACGCTGCAGCTATATTATGGTTGTAACACGAATGAGGCGGCTCTCACAGAGTACCAGCGTAAAATAGCAGCTTAATGCTGGTGTGTTTCGTATGGTGAGTGTAGAGAACCGAAGACCCTTTTTACTGGAAATGAAGAATTCCATCTTTGTCCTGAGGGGTGGCAACGCAAATGCGTTTTGATTCCTAATGGAGGGTAGATGTAGATGTCTATAAGCCACAGCATCCACTTACCATCAGGTGGACTGTGTGCTCGTTTGTTACTCATATTCTATAAATGAATATTTTTTTTTGATTTTATTAATTTTAAACTTAACATTAACAACTGGTTGCTGTGTAAGTGGTTGACTAAGAATCAAAATGTAGTGAGAACTAAAATAGAATGCCTCGATTACTAGTAAAACGGATCTCCGGCTCTCAACTAGACATTAACAATACCACTGCAAATTCTAAAATCCTAACAAGATCCTATGCTCCTGAATTTTTTTTATCCCCGAGCAGCGAAAAAATTACTTCCTATGCCTGTTATCAAAAAAAAATCAATAAGTAACGCTATGGGATGTGGTATGGTCATAACATGTGGTAGAGACATGGTGCAGCTAATTTACAGTTGTAGAACAAATGGGTCAGCTGGACTGGGGAAGGACCACACTCTCACAGAATACCAGCATAAAATAGCAGCTTACTGCTGCTGTTGCATATGATGAATATGGAGAATCCGATACCTTTTTTACTGAATACGAGTCATTCCATCTTAGACCTATGGGGTGACCACACATCTGTAATGCATTTTGATTTTTAACTGAGGTTAAATGTAGATGTCTATGGGCTACAGATTTCACTTACTACCAGGTAGACTGTATGTTTGTTGGTAACACTTAATCTATAAAAATAAAATGAAATATAATAACAATCTCATATCATACCATACTATCTCTCTCTCTAGTCGGTCCCTCATGACTGAGGATCGTGATCACCATCACGGAGAGTAAATTTATTGTTTATAATCTCTCTCCACCGGGTCCTATCGCTGGCCATACGGAGAGCGTCGTAGAAATTTCGCGCACCGACTTCTTTGACTTGGTCGGACCACCGGGTTGGAAATCTACCTCTGGGCCTTCTTCCCTCTACGTTTCCAACAACTATCAATTTTTCGATACTCTCGTCCCCGCGGCGAGAGATGTGCCCAAAATAGCTGAGGATGCGCTGAAGACATGTGATGGAAAGACGCGTCTTGATCTTAAGTTGTGATAGGATTGACACGTTTGTGCGTTTCGCAGTCCACGGTATTCGCAGCATTCGCCGCCAGCACCACATTTCGAACGCATCAATTCTCTCCCTTTCTCTGACGCGTATAGTCCATGTTTCCACTCCATAGAGAAAAATTGGGAATATAAGAGTATATACTAGGCGTAATTTAGTATTATTTGTTATGCTTCTGTTTCTCCAGATGTTTGTCAGCCTGGTCATCGCATCCTTAGCTATTGCTATTCTACGTTTAATTTCGGGAACGCAAGTACCCTCATTTGAGATCAGAGATCCTAGGTATATATAACTCTCCACAACGTCGATCCCTTGAATGCTGCAAGTGTTGGAAAGTTTGCTAGCCCGGTCTATAACCATGAGTTTCGTTTTATTCCTGTTGATTGACAGACCTAGCTCTTCGCTTTCTAATTCTAGCTTATGCAGCAGCTCCTCCATGTCCTCATAAGATGTTGCAAAAAGCACAGTGTCGTCCGCATATCGCAAGTTAGCCACCCTTTTACCCCCAACATGAAACCCTTTATCCCAGCCTTCCATGGTTTTCCGCATGATGTACTCCCCATATATATTAAAGAGCAACGGAGACAGTATACAACCTTGTCTCACGCCTTTCGTAGTCATAAACTCTTTGGAAAGACTGCCATCGAGTCTCACATACGATCGGTTGTTATCATACAGGTTGGCAATTAGGCTGACTAGGTGTGTTGGTACTCCCATTTCGACCAATATTGACCATAGTTTATCCCAACGGACGCAGTCAAATGCCTTACTGTAATCGATGAAGCACAGTAACACTGGATTGGCAAACTCGCGACTCTTTTCAATAATCTGCCTGACATTTAGAATTTGTTCTCTTGTGCCCTTGCCCTTTACGAAGCCAGCTTGCTCGTCGGGAATCTGCCTGTTTAGGAAATTCTTAAGACGTTGATTTATTATATACAGCATGACTTTGCTGGCGTGCGAAATTAAGGAGATTGTCCTGTAGTTTGTACAATTACTTTTGGAACCTTTTTTATGCAATACTATATCATAATCAAAAGGATACAGCCTTTGGCAATGTTTGCCGAAGCACTGAAGTCCAGCCGTAACCCTGTTATTTCTTTGGCCACCTGATACATTTCCCTGATAAAATAAAAATATATACCGGGTTAACTTTTTAGAATCTGTGTAGTGCTGGTTTAAGCAAGGCATATTCACATGTATATATTGTCTGCAGCGTTTGTCTAGTGGTTGAAGTAGTGCGACTGCTGATCATATCAATTATGAGTTTTACCGTCTAGACATTCTCAGTAGCTGCCCGGAGTCAGAAAGTTGGCGGTGTCTCACCCCCGTGCCTCGGAAGACACGTAAAGCCGTGGGTCCTGCGCCTGATCTCTTCCCGATTGTGACGGTTTACCATCCCATCGGACTATCTCATAGTGAGGGAATAGAGTGCACCTGTGCTTGCGCATACACTTGGGCACTATAATCCTGTCCTGCGCCGATGGATAGTCTCCGTTGAGGCAGGCCGTCGTGACCGAAATTCGTTCTGGGGGCCATTATTTGTTTTGTTATTAAAGAATAATATTCACTAATACATTTAATTTTCAAACGTGGGTGTCACAAGAGCCATTAGGAGAAAACCAAAACAGAAGCTGGCCAGCAGAATCTTCTTGATAACTCAATATATAAAAAAAAAAACTGTGATTGCCAACCTCCCTGCGAAGCGTGGCAACTGTGGCAAATTCCTCACTATGAGAAAATCAATGGGAGAGGCCTACATACAGCAGTGGACTTGGCCCTCCAACCAGATCCATGTACAGGGAAAGCCCGTCCTACAATAATTACTACTGTGTATTTTAAACAACTGAAGTTATAAAAAAAAACTAATGTTGCTATCACATGTTACCAAGTGATGATAATTGGCTATAGCAGTCCATGGACAGCTGCAACCACCTTCAAACAAATAAACCTACAGATGTGTTGTCACCTCCGGGGTCTATATGGAACGCCTCACACCCTGTAAAAATAATCATCCCCTTTACAAGTGCACTGCTGAATATAGGCCTCCCCCAAGGAATGACAAAGCATGCATGCACTATTCATATTATGATGGAATGTGAATAAAACGAAGCATATAGAAAACAATTAGGTTTTGAAAAAATAGTGCTGGATTATATAATACTAAGTTATAGCTTTTCCATTGTCAGATAAAGCTAGAAAACTTTATAAACTTGTATTCTTACGTATTAAGATTATTAGAAATCCTGATGAATATGTTTGTCTAACAATGGTAATGATAACAAATGGTATGATTCAATCTCAATGCTAGTACCGTACATGCACATTTGAATGCACTCATACACTCAAATAAGCATGCACACATACACATACACAATGTTTTTTCTGTATGCATACCACCATTTGTTCATCTCTACACTATCAATGTTGCACTGAAACGTGCAATTTTGACAGTTTTTTTTTCTCATTTTATTTTATTTTTATGTTTAGTTCATTTTTTCTCTTGCTGTTACTTGTCACCTGCCTCACACTCTTGGCTCCACTGAAAATCAGCGTTAGGAATTAATGTATTTATATCTTCAATTCGTGACTTAAAGCTGAGTGGAGACCATTTTGGTGCATATTATGTTATTCCTTTTGTAAATATTTTTGATAAGATAAAAAAAATGTTTTATTTTACCAAATAAACTTTTTCTTTCTTTCTTCCTTCTAACAATAATAATAAATTTTATTACATTTTATATATTGTTCAACAACAACGTTAGTTAACTACACACACACACACACACATATATATATATATTTTATTATCACTTTCTTGTTTGTCTGTTGTCTCAAGTGGAATTCAATAATTAATTTTTAAACGAACATTCCGACAGGCTGAAAACTTGAAATGTTGAATACATCACTCAAAGACAAGCTAGGGAGGCCCTTTTTGAAATAAACAGTCGTCTAACCAAGGTATTAATGAGACTGAACAAGCCGCAGATCAGGATAGTAACAAGTGCTATCACAGGACACGGCACCTTTAACAAACATTTATTTACTATAGGTGTTACAGATGGTCCCCTGTGCAGGGCATGTATGGGGGAGGAAGAAACGGCGGCCCACGTGCTACTGAAATGTCCGGAGGTTGCTACGTACAGGGCTAAACATCTCGGCACGCCGGGATCGCTCCCCGAAGTTGCTTGCAACATCAAAGGACTGTTGAACTTCTTCGGAGAAATATCATGGCTCGAATAATCACATTATTCCTGCCCACACGCAAAATACGCGCTTAGACGTGGAGTTGCGGAAAACAGCCCGTCGCAAACTAAACTAAACTACATCACTCAAATTTGGATGACGGTGCACAAATATTATTGTTGCGTGAATAAGTCAACTAGCGCCATCTAGTGTCAGGAACGAGAGCGAGGGGAGCTTTGCAGAAAATGACATCACAAATCTTTCAACCGACAGCGCCATCCGAAGAACTAAGTTTCTAGAAAATCTACACTCGAACACTCGTCGCTTTGCGCGCATTTACTTGAATATTCCGGATGCTTCATTGCTAATTTGTATATATAGGCGCTGCAAGATGCGATCGGGGTAGTATTGGATTTGGCGCGACAAGCGAAGCTTCGGAGCGGAATAAAGTGAATTAGTGTGTTTAATTATTAGTGTTTTAAGTTTTAATTTGTGTAAAGTAAATTAAAGTGTTAATTTAGGTAATTTTATCGGCAATTTTTATTGTCACAAACCTCAAGCTCGTAACATTATGATAAAAAATATAGTTTTTTATTTATTTACAAAATTTCATTTGTTGACATATACAGAATGGGTCCCACATATATGCAATAAATGAAACCATATACTTGTTATCGCCTTTGCTGACGATATACAAAAAATGAACGTAATCGGTCCAGTAATTAGGTCAAAAAGTAGAGTTTTAATTTTAAGCAAATTTGAACACTCTATAGAATTGGGTCACTAAGTCAATGATTCAATGAACTTGAATGAATCCTTGAACATTAAAAAGCGACGTTGCCACGCAGTGCAAACTATATGCGACATATCGACAGCGGTGTCTTTTGTCGGCGTGCCACCCGCGTGCAACGTTGTCACTTTTCCAAGGGGTCAAGGTACGTTGTCTAAACAGAGTGTTCACTTTTACTGAATTTATTTTAATATTTATTTTGTTTCAAAATTTCACTTTTTTATTTTACGGGTTTTAATTTAATATTTAATTTTTCTACACTTCTACGGACTAGTATTACTTGTGGTTTCATTTATTGCATATATGTGGGACCCATTCTGTATATATATTTTTGTTAAATTTTTTCTTATTTCTCAGACATGCAGGTTTCATCACAATGTCTTCCTACACCACCAAGCTCACGGTAAATCAGCACTTAAAATTACAATAAACAATTTCATTTGTAGTGGCGGGGGTCGGTTCCAAGTTGCTCATATACTGTTAAATTTACAGCCAGCACTAATCATCTGAGCTACCACAGGTCTGAACAATGAGCTAAAAAATGTTCAAGAAAAGGTACAAAAACTTTTGCTATTGGACCCCAAACTGGGACAATCCTATATCTTGGTGTCGGAAAAATCCTTTGTTATGTCACTTTCTTGTTTCGTAAGTTTCAAATCACAATCATTGTAAAGAAGTTTGTACTTCAAAAAATGAGGTTTGTAAACCAACAGCAAGCTGTCACCTTTTGTTTACTATTTCAAGCCCGAGTTCAACTACTGTCCCACTTAGAGGCAAGTGGTAATGCAGCTGAAACCAGTGAAGCGCACTGACTTAACATAAGCCTTTAGTTTTCTACCCCCCCTAGTAACACTAACCACATAACCCCCAAATGGTAATTGGTAAGAGTATATGATACAGGAGGAAGTGAGAGATACAAGTGTCGTGCCTTTTTTGCATAAAATTTATTGTTTTATTAAGTGTTGTTGATTTACCATAGTAAATTTTTCTGTCTTGGTGGAGGTTTTAATATCTGTAAATTAGTAAGTGAATAAAGGTTAGAATAGAAAAAATGCGCGGATTGAACTTCTTTTTTTATTGTAGTAATCGTGACACTTCTTACTTGAAATAAAAATAATTAGAAACTTATTTTGGAATTGCTACTTAAAATTTACCTACAGTGAGAGAAAATTAGTCTGGCTCACGCTCACCAGCAAGGGTAAATGGAATAGGTAAACTCACGGTTAGCGGCAGCGGCAATCAACTCCAACTTGGCTTCAACGATATCTTCGGATGTGGAAGGCTTCAGTCTTCCTTGACCACACTCCTACGTGATTATATAGTCTATGCACACATCTGGGTCGACCCGGCACACTCACTAACGCTACTTACATTGATATTTATATTGGAAGGCTTAGACAAGAACAGCCATTACCGATGCAGTTCGTCTTGAGTCTCGATTACATGTGAGGCATATAGAATCAAAGGCAGCTAAGCGATAAACTTTCAAAAAAATAACTAAGTATGGAGCCATCTATTGAATTCTTGGTTGTAACTCTTTATTTTATTATTGTAAGAAACAAATACAGCTAAAGCCTTTTAAATTTCGTTCAAAAATTGATTTTGGGATCAAATACAGCTAAGTCACCTTAGGTCGCAATCAAAGACAGCTAGGTGATAAAACAACCAATCACAACGCTTGAATTCTCGAAAACAAAATGGCGATTTCTATACAACCGCGTTAGCCACACCTAATATTTTTATTGTATTTTTAGTGTTTTTAGTGAGTTCTCGTGCAAAATTTATTGTGAAACGACTATTATGGAGGTCCCTGTAGAACCGGC
Organism: Parnassius smintheus behrii; assembly: GCA_036936625.1. Lineage (NCBI taxonomy): Eukaryota > Metazoa > Arthropoda > Insecta > Lepidoptera > Papilionidae > Parnassius > Parnassius smintheus. The sequence continues at coordinate 39,820,146 of JAUPFT010000027.1, read as the reverse complement.
AAGTACTGGCAGAGGTCGAAAACGCACACGAAACCAAGAAAACTGATCTAACTGTAACTAAAATTGTGCTAAGATAGAGAAGTTTGAGTGTTAAAAATATTTATTATTGTTTTTATTTTATTTTATCTCCCAATAATGTATTATTATAATTTTTACTATGTATGCAAACCTACCTACAAGTACCAGTGCTGTACCTACTAAGTAAAATAATAGCTACAAACTAGTAGTATGTTTAATAACACCCCTTTTTTCGTCAGGAGTTAAGTTCTTTACAGGTTCCTAGTACCTAACCAAATGTTTTTTTCACAGATACTCCTCAACTGCTTTACCTCAAAGAGTGAACTGTTCACATAAAAACCCAACGCTAAAATGTGCAACCCTGACAATGAATGAACTTCTAAAATTTCACCAATCATTTTATGCCTCAAGAAAAAAAAGCTGTCAAGATGCTTTTCTTCTTAAGTGCTGTCAAATAAAACAAATTAAAAGAAGGCGTCCTAACCAAAATAAAAGGCTTAGAAGAGATTTTAATATCCAGTACAGGATTTTAAACAGTCAGAATAAATTTGTGATTGTCTGCCAAACATTTTTTTTGAGTTCCTTGCAAATAAAAAAGTATAGAGTGGAATTTGTTATGAAGGTGTTTTACTATACAGGACAGATTGCTAAAGAAAACAGGGGAGGAAATCATAAAATAAACAAGTATAAGGATCAAAAAGATATAGTTAGGCAGTTTATTATTAAGTTAAAATGCATAGAATTACATACATTACTGTCGATCTGCAACACGAGAACGAAAATATCTGCACAGCGATTTGAGTATAAACAAACTTTATAAGATGTTCAAAACCGAAAATCCTCAGTCTGTTGTAAAGAAGTCTTATTTTCGTGCAATATTCAACCAAGATTTCAATTTAGGATTCGGTAATCCGAGAACAGACGTTTGCTCGAAATGCATTGAATTGGATGGGAAAATTAAAATGGAAAACGACCAAGTAAAAAAAGAAAGACCTCATGATCGAAAAAAGAGTCCACAGGCTCAGGGCAAAAGCATTCTTTAAATTGCTTCAGGAAAAATCAGACGATATGATCACTTTCTCATTCGACTGTCAAAAAAATAATCCCCTACCCAAAGTACCTGACCAAAGTGCATACTACAGTCGCCAAATATATCTCTACAATTTTACGATTGTTCAGGGTTCTTCTAAAGATCACCTGAATAAAGACACAACTTATGCATATTTGTGGACAGAGAACGAATTTCCAAAAACATCTAACCAGATAGCCTCTGCAGTGTACGACCGTTTAAATAAAACTAATTTTGAAGGGATTAACACTGTTCGTCTTGTAGCTGATGGATGTGGCGGGCAGAACAAGAATAGCATATTGCTATGTACGCTGTCAAGATGGCTTCTCGACAACACGTCTCTGAAAAATTGAAGTCGTTTTCCCCATTACTGGGCATTCTTTCATGCCACCAGACCGAGTTTTCAGAAACATTGAAAAAGTCCTTAAAAAACAAGAAGTAATCATTCGACCTGAAGATTACATAGACATCATTGCAACAAACGCAATCATTACAAAAATGCGTGACATTCAAATGTTAGACTTCAGAAGTGCCGCAAAAGATGTCCTAAAACCGACTGCGAGATGGCCTTTTAAAATAAGTGAATGCAAAAGATTCATTTTAAAGAGATCCAAAACTGTTGGAAATGTGCTTATTCGTGGAGAACCGCATTTTAATTCAGATATAGGTAAAGCAGTAAATCTTTGCAAAACTGGAATGAAAACCAATATGATTATCCCATCCACAGTGCCACTAGGAGTACCCATGAATCGTGCAAAAATAACTGATGTCGATGCATTATTAAAAAAAGCATTTTGGCGCTGAATGGGAAACCAATGCAGAATGTCAGTTTTATGTAAATATTATAAGATCGCCAGTTATTCAAGAGGGGGATTCAGAAAGAGGGGAAGATGATAATGAAAACTATTGTGAATGTAGGGATGATACTGTGGATTTAAGAATTTAAATTTTAATTGTGTTCAAAAAGAAGAAACAGCTGATTTAGTAATAAGAAAAGGTTTAATATAGTTCATAAGAATAGAATATTGTTTCTGAGAGTAAAGAAAAGTCTGATTAAAAAGAGAAAAAGTGTTGTTTTTTTGTTAACTTGTTGATGAACTTTTGTTTTTGTTGAAAAAGAAGAAACAGCTGATTAAAATTAATAAGTAATAAGAATAATTTAGTAATAAGAAAAATTTTAAGTTCATAGGAATAGAATATTGTTCCTAAAGGAAAAGAAAAGTCTGATTGTAAGAGAAAACGTGTTTTTGTTTCATAACGATTTTGATTATTATTTGAAGTTTTATGAACATTTTAAATATCTACATGAAAACATGTTTTAATTACTGGTCCATGCTATCGTCATCTGTAGGGAACATCACTAACATTGTAATGTCAATATGGCGCCAGTCATTATCAAAAACAGCTAGGTTCACTTGAGTAAAAATCAAAAACACAGCTAAGATTTGAGTAATCGATCGCGTCGACTTCTTTTACAGACGCTTTTGTTGTGGGCCAACAGATGGCGCCATAAGTTTTGTTTTGCGGTTAATTGGAAAGAAGGATGCAATAGAAAAGTAAGGAAAGCAAGCCAGTACATAATTCCCCCCACTTGAAATCGTTTCAGATTTCATGAGTAAATAATCAATAGCAGTTCTCACTATAAAATTAAATACTAAAAAATAGAAGCTAGCTTAGAATAATATGTACCTAACTTACTATAGTATTCACAATTAAATTTTAGTTGCATACCTATTGGAATGGTATATAAGGCAACATAATTTAACAACTAAATCTACCAGCTAAATAACAAAAGGCTATAATATTAATTATGAGAAAAAATTGACAAGTATTGGTATATTATTGATTTAATGGTAGAGGACACAGTTTATTCACTGGTCTCTTAAGGAGTCCATTAGTAGTGCGTAGGGTGACCACACGCACTACACCGTCTTTGCCGGGATGCACGTCTTGAACTCTACCTGAACGCCACTCTAGTGGTGGTAAATTGCTATCGACAATTAATACAATATCTCCGACGTGAACATTCGGTTGTTCTCGAAACCATTTAGCGCGTTGCTGTAAGGTATGGAGATAATCGCGTTGCCAAATATGCCAAAAAGACTGTGTAATTTTTTGCAACATCTGCCAGCGGGCCCGAGGGGAAACATATTCATTAGAGAGTTCAGGTTCTGGTAACGATATAAGAGGACCGTGGGCCAAAATATGTCCAGGTGTAAGAATATCGACCTCATTAGGATCCGGAGATAGACAGCACAACGGTCGCGAGTTAAGTACGGCTTCGACTTTAGCAAGGATCGTTATTAGCTCCTCGAATGTCAACACTTGTGACCCTATAACGCGTTTTAAGTGGAACTTCATTGATTTTACACCGCTCTCAAATATGCCACCAAAATTACTCCCGGTAGGAGGGTTCAGTCGCCAGACAATATTTCGTTTCGCAAGATTAGACTCAAGTGAATCATTGTTCTTATAAACCATTTGTTGTAGTTCGTTAAGGTAGCGCCGGGCACCAATAAAGTTAGTGCCGCAGTCGGTCACTATGAACGTACAAAGGCCACGACGAGATACGAAGCGATCTAACGCCGCCAGAAAGGCAGAAGTCGATAGCTCGGTTACTGCCTCAAGATGGATAGCCTTTACTGCAAGGCAAACGAATACACACACGTAGGCCTTGTACGTACGAGCGTTTCGTCTACGACTTTCCTTCACTATGAATGGACCGGCGAAGTCAATTCCCACATTTTGGAAACACCGCGTTGATTGTACTCTAGGCGACGGAAGATTTCCCATTAAAGGTTGGCAAGCAACGGGTTTTACCCTAAAACATGCAATACATTTGGATAAACGCGACCGAATTAAGTTACTAATGCCAAGTATCCAATATCTTCGCTGAATAATCGATTGAAGAGTACGAGGACCGCAGTGTAAGTAATTAACATGAAAGTAGTCTATAATAAGCAAAGATAAGCGAGACGCCTTTGGCAACAGTACGGGATGTTTTATGGTTGCGGGTAGATTAGATTGCTCTAGACGGCCCCCCACTCGCAGCAATCCCTCATCATCAATAAAGGGATTCAGTTTTTTAACGGCTTTGGTGGCTTTGATTTCCTCTGTAAGATGAAGTTTTTGTTCATGTCGAACCATATAGACGATAGACTGCTCCAGCTCTGATACACTCAAGAAATTCTTAGTTCTATAGTTTCGTTTGAACGCTGCTACAGCCCGCAAACACCAAGCTAGCACACGCTGAACGCGGGATAGCGTGGAGTAGCGGTCTAAGAGTCCACTAATAAAATCAAGCTCAGTAGAGCCGTTATCCGTTTGAGACACATGAGCAGTAGAGCGCAACTCGGGTACGGAAGCTTGTGATTCCCATTTGAACTTTATTGGCCAAGTGGAGGAATCGTTAGCGAGCCAACTTGGACCTGACCACCACATACAACATGTCGCCAGTTGTGAACCACTGAGACCTCGACTGCAATGATCGGCAGGATTATCATATGTCGATACGTGTAGCCAGCTATCCAAGGATACATCGTCGATGATTTTCGCAACACGATGGGAAACAAAAGTCTTTAGTTTATGAGGTTCCGTATGTAACCATGCTAGAACTGTGCTACTGTCAGTAAAGGCAATCACTTTACTGACAGGGATTTTATCTCGCAGCAATTTTTGCATGTGCTTAAGAACTCGCCCTAAAAGTACAGCACCGCAGAGTTCTAGACGGTTAACCGTTAATGGTTTTAGGGGTGCGACTTTTGATTTTGCAATCAGCAGATGCGTTCTAAAATGGTTGGCACGAACTGTCCTTAAGTACACACAACATCCATATGCCTTTGAAGAGCCATCACAAAAACCAATCAATTGATAACTTTCGGCGTCATCATATGTAATTCTACGAGTCAGTTTAATCTGTTTTACAAGTTGAATTTCAGAGATAAAGTTGTGCCATTGGTGAGCGACCTCAGGTGGAACGGGTTTATCCCAACTCAGCTGAAGGCACCACATATCCTGAAGCAATAGTTTGGCTATTAGAATGACAGGAGTTAGCCAACCAATTGGGTCATAGATGCGAGCGATATTTGATAATATTGCACGCTTTGTTAAATTGGAATTGAACTCTGAAAACGAATACGTAAAGAAGTCTTCTATGGGGTCCCATTGGATACCCAGAATTTTAAGGATGTGGTCGTGATTTTCATCACAAAAGACCCTGGGTATGTGACAATATTCGGACGGTAGAGCTGCAATAAATTCGGCCGAATTACTACTCCATTTACGCAGCTCAAATTGAGCACAGCTCAGTAGTTTAATAAGTTCATTTTTCAGCTCAAGTGCTTGTTTTAAAGATGGCGCTCCCGTCGTAATGTCGTCCATAAAAGTGTCATGAAGTAAAACGTCAGCCGCTTGAGGAAACTCAGAAGCATAATCGACCGCTAGTTAATGTAGGGTACGAATGGCTAAGTACGGTGAACTAGTTACACCGTATGTCACTGTATTTAATTCGAATTCACGCACGGGATCAGCTGGAGAATTTCTCCACAACACGTGTTGCCACCCTCGGTCTTCCGGACGTAAATCTATATTGCGATACATTTTCGAAGTATCGGAGGTGAACAAGATTGCGTGAAGACGATATTTTGTCAGTGTATCGACAATGTCGTTTTGTAGCTTAGGACCAGTGTATACGATATCATTTAATGATTTTCCGTTCATCGTTTTGGCGCTTGCATCAAAAACGACACGTAGTTTTGTCGTAGTACTCTGAGGGCGGAGTACACACTGATGCGGAATTACAAATTTGCCTGATCCAACGTCTGCGGGTTGCATATGCCCCAGATCTGAATATTTCGTCATAAAATCAGAATAGTCCTTTTTTAATTCTACATTGCGCTCAAGTCGCTTTTCGAGTTTGAATAAGCGTGATTTTGCCATATCGAAAGATTCACCCAGATCATCACAAGGCTTCCTCAGTAACAAAGGGACGACGTAACGACCGTTAGGTTTACGTGACACAAGAGTGGAGTATAGTTCCTCACATTTTACCTCTTCGGGGTTCGCTATAAATGTTTTCGGTGGTTCTTCGACCTCCCAAAAATGCTTGACCACGTCATTCAAAAGCCGCGTGGAAGAAACGAGGGAAGACACCATAGGTGGAGAATGAGAGCTGTAATTAATTTTGCCAGTGAGCACCCACCCAAAGACACTGTGTAGAGCGACTGGTAAACCAGGACCTATTTCTAGGCGTTGGCCATCATAAATTTTATGGAATAGTTCTGCGCCCAGCAGCAAGTCTATATTAGTGGGTTTGTCGAACTGTTTGTCTGCTAGAACTAGATGTTTGAAATTTGCACGAACCCCAGATGGTACTTCTACGACAGGCATTTTACTTGTTATGGTATTCATTATTATAGCATTAATAGTGAAGTTTGGACTATCAGAATCCGTTGGCATTACCACGCATGAAGTTTCACCCTTAATTTGATGCACTACATTTTTTCCTAAGCCTGCTACAGCTAAATTGCAGCGACGAACGGGCAACCCTAAACGTTGAGCGAGTGATAACGTCATAAAACTATCCTGAGCTCCACTGTCAATAAGTGCGCGGGCAGTAGTATACTGAGCGGGAGCACCGCAACCGCGCACGCGCACTACACATGTGCCGAGTAGAACGAGAGCACGAATGTGACCAACGTGAGCGCTGGCAGTCACGGAGCTCGCAGTCGCGGTCAAGTCGTCAGCCGTAGCTGGTGTTTTATCGATAGTCCTGTCAGTGGAGCAACACGGAACAGCAACAATGGCGGTGCCATCGTGGAGCAACGAATGGTGACGCTCACCACAAGTTGAGCATGTATTTTTCGAAAAACATTTATTGGCATTATGATTTAAACGTAAACAATTCATGCAAACATTTTTATTAGACACTAAGCCATATCTTTCAGAAATATCAAGTTCTTTAAACTTCGGACATTTGAAAAGCGCATGTGCTGCCCCGCAACACAGACAATCAGCTGTTTTATTTGCAGCATTTGGAGCTATAGCAGTGTTCGAAGGCAATGATGTAGTTTTATGATATTGTTTAATATTGTGGCTGTTTCGTGTCCCGGTGGCACGCACAAAAATTTTATGCAACTGTTCTGACCGAAAAACAGAGTCGGAACAATTACCCGGTTGACTAACTTCTAGCACTTTAACATAACTTTGTAAAAAAATTAATAAATCCGAAAAGGTAGGAATTTGCTCCCCGTTTTGCATCTCGAAACGTTTACGCGTATCAGAATCTAAAACACGTGCAGCTAAATAAAATAAAATAAACTCATCTAGGTTCTTAATTTTCATAGCTTTCAGAGCATTAACGGTTTCATTCAACATATTAGTTAAGTTACGTAAATCGGCATATTTACCAGACTTCAAAGGAATAAAGCTACAAATGTTATTCAAGTACGTTGCGGCCAAAATTCGTTTATTTTGGAACCGCTCGATAAGAGCGGCAAAAACAATTTGGTAGTTGTCAGAGGTAACCGGCACTCCTGTCGCGATTGACAGCGCCGAGCCCGAGAGACACGTCAACAAATAATGAAACTTTTCGATTGACCTTATATTATTGTTTTCATGTACAAGTGTGGAAAATGTATCGAAGAAAGTTTGCCAATGTTCAATGTTTCCATCAAATTTCGGTAATTCGAGTTTTGGTAAGCGTGCTTGCGCGTATGGTTTCATACTATGATATGATAATCCGGAAGTCGAACTCGGGTCCGGGTCGCATTGCGCGTCGGCTCGAGTGCGACCCTCGCTTAGAGCAGCCCTGGCGGCATCGACGGCGTAGTACATGTCGTCAAAGGCAATCACGGGCTTCATATCAATAATATCGTCCGGCTTTAATTTTAACTTTAACTCGTTTATTTGATTCGTATAATCCAAGAATTCTTTACGCACTAAATCAATACGCTTAAACCTAGCCTCGAATTGAGACGTAGAAGTTGTATCCGTTTGGATATTCTTCGATAAATCATATATTATTTGAATTTCTCGAAATGCATATTCTCTTTGAATAGTAAGCAACTTGAGTTGTCTCTCAAATTCACTAGCGTTCGACTTTGTTTTATCTGTCATTATGTTTGAAGTTATAAATAATAAAACCGTAAATTTAAAACAAACCTAATTTTTTAACCAACCAATAATGTCGCTATTAATAGGTAGATATATATTGTGCCACGCCTATTGAAACAACGATCAGTATTGAATATGTGGTGTAAAATTTTTAACCTACTACCTCCGTGTTTAGTTACTACAAAAGGAATTATAATTCATGTAATCAATATCAGAGAATAATTTTACCTATTTTTAAAATTATATCAAATAAATTTAGTAAGTTGCTTCTTATTATATCGTTCAAATTAAACCAATGAAATGAGTACTTTACTTAACTTTTATTTGTAAAAGTTTTTTTATTTTTATTTGAATTGTTATGAACTGTAATTTTGGAGTTTTCGAATGAATTGAATCCAAAATACCATAGGACATTCGCGCTCGTACGGACCACTATGAATAAAGGTTAGAATAGAAAAAATGCGCGGATTGAACTTCTTTTTTTATTGTAGTAATCGCGACACTTCTTACTTGAAATAAAAATAATTAGAAACTTATTTTGGAATTGCTACTTAAAATTTACCTACAGTGAGAGAAAATTAGTCTGGCTCACGCTCACCAGCAGGGGTAAATGGAATAGGTAAACTCACGGTTAGCGGCAGCGGCGATCAACTCCAACTTGGCTTCAACGATATCTTCGGATGTGGAAGGCTTCAGTCTTCCTTGACCACACTCCTACGTGATTATATAGTCTATGCACACATCTGGGTCGACCCGGAACACTCACTAACGCTATTTACATTGATATTTATATTGGAAGGCTTAGACAAGAACAGCCATTACCGATGCAGTTCGTCTTGAGTCTCGATTACATGTCTGTATCGATCGCGTCGACTTCTTTTACAGACGCTTTTGTTGTGGGCCAACAGATGGCGCCATAAGTTTTGTTTTGCGGTTAATTGCAAAGAAAGATGCAATAGAAAAGTAAGGAAAGCAAGCCAGTACAGTAAGTGTTTGTAGTTGTGCCGTTTTTATGTAATTTTTTGTTTGAGTAATATAATGGAGGACGAACCTCCCGATCCCGGAAGGGTTCGCAATGATTCCTTTTCCTTACCCATTAACATTGATAATGTAGAACTAATTAACCGTAAACGTGCCCAAGTAAGTAACGAGTCTGCCCATCTACAAAAAATAGTTATTACTGATCCAAATCAACAGTTTCCTTCAATACAATCCTCATATACCAATCCTGATTTTATTAATAAAAAAGTTAATTACTCTCAAGATGATGCCGCTCCTTTTCTAGTTCACGTAAGTAAAATCTCAAATGATCAGCTGTCTGGAGTAACTCTTAAACCAATTAAATTCGGTCACTTTCTGTATCATAACAATATTAAAAATATAGTCCATGATGGAGTCAAAAAAGTTGGACGAAATAGAATATCAGTGGAGTTTAAAACAGCTGCAGATGCAAACACCTTTATCGACCACCCAGCTCTCCAAATTTCTAAATATGAAGCAACCACCCCCTCATTTAGTATCACTCGTATGGGGCTAGTTAGACAAGTTCCCATAGAGTGGACACTAGAAGAATTAATAGCAGCTATAGAAATTCCCTCTGGCTACGGTTCTATAATTAAAGCACAGCGACCTAATAGACGATCAGTTAGTGACAGCAATAGCGTTTCATGGGTTCCAACTCAGACAGTTGTTCTAACTTTTTCTGGACAAAGACTTTCTCCCCATATTTACTGTTTTTACACCTCAATGCCAGTGGAAAAATATGTTTTGCCACTAATTCAGTGTCATAAATGTTGTAGATTTGGCCATGTTACTTCCCAGTGCCGATCATCCCCTCGCTGCTTTGTATGTGCACAGAATCATGAAGGTTTATCTTGTACTCGAGAAACTCCTACTTGCCTATTCTGCTCTGGTCCCCACACCGCAAAAGACCCTACATGTCCTGAACATCTAAGGCAAAAATCTTTTAAACTTGTTATGTCACAAGAAAATATTTCATATTTAGAAGCTTCAGCTAGATTCCCTCAGACAAAAAGATCCTTTGCTGATACAACAAGAATCCAGCCTCGTAATTGTTCTCAACAGACCCCTTATACTTTAACTGACAGTCTTTCAACCCCTTCGGCTCAGCTCTCACAAACTGCATCATATAAAAAAACAATTTTTATCCCTCAACGTACCTGCAGCCAATCATTAAATTCTGGATATGATATGGCAGCCCATCAGGCAATTGTTGAGAATCCTAATTCTTCCCTTCCTAATGGGTGTGCTCTACTGGGAAATGACAACAACTCCTCTAGTAATGATAATTACTGCGAACTTATGATATCAATTCTAATTAACATGATCTCCCGTTTTAGTGACACGGAACTTCCTCTCAGCTTACACCAAAAACTTACTCAGCTTTCCTCCTTAGCCCATAACATTCGCAGTCCCGCCAATTTTTCAATGGAATTGTCGGAGCATTAGAAATAAAAAAAATGAACTCATTTACCTCATTAATAAATTTCACCCCTTCATTCTTGCCATCCAGGAGACATGGCTTAGGCCTGAGTTTCATTTTAGGGTTTCAGGCTACGCATGCCTCCGGGATGATAGGAGTGATGGTTGTGCTGGCACCTCTATTTTAATTTCAAGAACAGTTACATTTTCACAAATTCCTCTCCCTCCTCATAGTCCAGCAGTAAATGCTGTTGCTATTAAGGCCCTTGATGTCTCTATTCTCTCTGTTTACATTCCTAATCCTGATGTAAATGTTTTAACAGAACTTGCAACACTTATTTCTTCTCTGTCACCTCCTATGGTTATTTTGGGAGATTTTAATATGCATCATACTGTTTGGGGATCCCATCTGTGTGATTCACTGGCTCCCTTATTTTTAGATCTTATTGATAATTTTAATCTCTGTATTCTAAATGACGGGTCTCCTACCCGTCGAGTATCCCCATTACAAAATGTTAGAAGTGCCGTTGACCTAACTCTCTGCTCTCCAGATATTGCTTCCCTTCTTTTGTGGCAAATATTACCTTATAGCTATGGCAGTGACCATTTTCCTATATTCATCACTCCTCCTACTTCACCTAGAATAAATTTTACATTTTGCCCAAGACTAAAGTATAATCTATCCAAAGCTAATTGGCAATTATATTCTACAGTTTTGGAACAAGAGGTTTCAACTCTTCCCCCAATTAACAATGATAATATTGCTCCTGTATATATAGAGTTCAGAAATGCAATTATTTCTGCTGCTAATAAGTCAATCCCCTTAAAAAAACCTTTCAAAAATAATTATCCTTCCCCTCCCTGGTGGGACCAAAATTGTTCAGCAGCTTGTAGGAGAAGAAAAGAGGCTGAATTAATATACTCCCGTTCTATGACTGCAGAGAATTATATCTCCTATAAAAAAATTGCTGCAGAAACCTTAAAATTACTGTCAGACAAAAAGCAAACTGGTTGGTTTAAATTCTGTGAATCACTGTCACCTAGGACTCCCCCATCTTTGGTCTGGAGAAATGTTAAAAAATATCGCTGTGCAATTTCTAGTGAAAATATAATTTCTAATGATCCTTCCCCGTGGATAGATGAATTCTCTAATAAACTTGCACCACAAACAGTCCCGTCTTATGATGAATGCCTAGTTTTTAATTCTGCTTTTTTAAAAACAAATGATAAATTTGATTCCCCCTTTTCTTCTCAGGAATTGTTTACAGTACTCAATGGCCTTAAAGACTCCTCACCAGGTATTGATGGGATTCCTTATTCATTTATAATTAATAGTAGTGAGAACACTAAAACTGTCTTACTATCCATTTTAAATTTTATTTATATTACTGGTGATCCTCCTGCTGAATGAAAAACCCAAATTAATTTGCCCATTCTCAAACCAGGTAAGTCTAGCAATGACCCTTCCAGTTACCGACCTATTGCCCTTTCTTGTACTTTGGCAAAAATCTTGGAACATTTAATAAAAAAATCGCTTGGAGTGGTTTTTGGAAAGGAATAATCTCTTACCTAAAAGCCAATTCGGTTTCCGAAAAGGTTTAAGTACCGTGGATAGCCTAAGTACTTTGGTCACAGATATTCATATTGCTTTTTCAAAACATGAATATCTCATAGGAGTTTTCTTGGATATTTCTTCTGCATATGATAATGTGCTTCTTCCTGTGCTCAGGCAGAAAATGCTTAATCTGAGCATTCCAGTGAGGATAGTCAATTACGTCTCTGACTTTCTCTCTTCTAGATCAATATCTATAAATGTTAAAAATCTCCTGCTTCCCCCAAAAACTATATGGAAAGGACTTCCACAAGGCTCAGTTCTTAGTCCTCTCCTTTATTCTATATATACTCACGATTTAGAACTTTCAGTAAATTCTTTTTGTAATGTTCTTCAATATGCAGACTATTTAGCTCTATACATCTCCTCAAACAACTTCACAGTGGCATGTTCCTGTCTAAACTCATCCATGGATTATTTACAAGAATGGTTAACTAATCATGGCCTCTCTTTATCTGTGGCCAAGAGTAGTGTGGTGATCTTTTCCCGCCAAAGGCGAGTTCCCGATATACTGTTGTATATGATAAGCAACCTATTCCTGTTAGAGGCAATGTTAAATTTTTGGGAGTTATCCTCGATTCGAAATTGGCCTTCGGTCCATACATTGAATATATATATAATAACACAAAAATGCGAAAAAAACATAAATATTCTTCGGTCTTTGTCAGGTGTTTGGTGGGGGTCCCATCCTTTTTCTCAGAAATTACTGTACAATGCTTTAATACGAAGCCACCTTGACTATGGATGTTTTCTGTTGGAGCCTTGCAATAAATCATCCCTGAAAGTAATGGACAAAAATCGTAACGCCTTCGCATTATTACAGGGGCAATGAAATCCTCACCAATAAATGTTCTTCAGGTTGAGTGCGTAGATCGTCCTTTAAGATTAAGAAGGCAATACCTTTCAGACAGATTCTTATTTAAGATCTGCCAGCTTTCAGATCATCCCCTAATTCCTAAATTGCACCTTCTTTCAGAGTATATCTCATCTGACCGATACTGGACCCATAAGGACTCTCCCTGCTTGTTTAAAAGTTTTGTAATTTTTCTTCAGCTTCCGTACCCAATCTTTCAATGTAAAATAAATCCACTCTTTGATGTTCCTTACGAGGCTATTGTTTACCAACCCGACATTCATCTAGATCTAGGTATAGAAAAGGATTCTCCAATGGCAAATTTGAAATTAAAAGAAATTATAGAAAACACCTTTAAAGATTGGCTTGTCATGTACATAGACGCTTCAAAACAGTCTGATGAAGACTATACTGGAGCTGCTGTTTGGATTCCTAAGTTCAAAATCATTCTTAACTTTAAATGCCCCTCACTATCCTCCACTTTTACCGGTGAAGCAACTGCAATTAGTGAAGCTTTGTTATATGTAGAGTCACATAACCTTAATAAAACAGCTATTTTCAGAGATTCAAAAAGTTGTTTGTTAGCTATTTTGTCCAATCAATTCCATAACAAACATAAATTTCCACTAATTCTTAAAATAAAAAATACCCTATTCAGATGCCATCTTAAAGGAATCCATGTTTCAGTGGCCTGGATTCCAGGCCACAGTGGTATCCATGGTAACGAAACAGCTGATGTACTCGCTAAAAATGCAATTGCTAATGGCATTCTACAAAATTTAATTTACTCACATGACCTAATTTTGCTAGCTAAAAGGAAACTGAATGAAAATTGGAATAAATTATGGGAAGTTTCCAAAAATGTTAAAGGTAAGCACTATGCTGCCATCCAAGAGGTTATTCCTCCCAAGCCTTGGTTCTTTAAATTTAACAAAGCAAATAAACATGCAACTTCAATCATTTGTAGATTAAGAATTGGACACACCTGTACACATGCACATCTGGCAAAAATCAGAGTAAGGGATAGCTCATTGTGTTAATGTGGCTTAGATGAAGGTTCCACAAACCATATTTTTTTCAACTGTCCCAAATTATCCTCCTCCCTTTATGATTACCTTCCTCCTTATATTCCTCGACCTATAGATTTTAATTCTCTTTTAACATATACCAGTACTCCTTTTGTGTATATTTTATGTGATTTTATTAATACTAATAATATGAAACTTTAAATCCTTGTCAATTTTAACATACGGGTAAGAGTCTAACACCTGTGTTTGTCATATTTGTTCTAGGTAATTCAACAAATAGATTTGTCAAAATTCTTGGAGGAAAACTGAATCCTTGTATTATCACAGACTCTTATTTTAATTAAACTCATAAGCTTTCATTTTCTACTCAATACGTCATTGGCGAATTTTATTAAACCGCCACAAAAGAAAGAAGAAGAAGAAGTAATTGGTAAATACAGCCATTTGCAGTTTTTTAAGATTTACATGTCTATACTATCACTGACTTTACACATACACTATGTAGTGGCAGTTTAAGAATATCCATTACATACTAGTGGGCGTCATAAAGAGGCGACGGAGGGAAACAACTCAGGAGATGGGCAGCAGCATCTTCCTGATAACAACCAAAGATAAAACATTGCGGCTGCCAACCCACTTGCCAAGCGTGGAAACTATGGCAAATATCCCCCTATGAGGCATACTATGGGGGCGGATTATGTTCATCTCTGATCAGTCATGTTTGAGAGACACGAAACTAGTTTATCATAAATAAATACAATATTTTATAAGGTTGATAATATATGGCGCGCTTACTTGGCATTGTCTAGCCGATGGCGATCGCTTTCTGCAATTGTAAGGGATTCGAAAGTGGCACACACTCGCTCCAGCTCTCCACCGCGACGACTTAGCTCTGCTAGCTGCTGGGTTAACTCCGACTAAAGAAAAGACAGTTATAGTATAGCATAACTTTAAGGTATAATACAAAATGTTAACTGAAAATACAGTAGTAAAGATATCTTACATTTATTTTCATTTCCTGTGCTAACTTCGTTTCTAGTTCATATTTCTTCTTGCTAGCCTCTACCTGTTGTTGTTTTTTGTAAATTTTCTCTGAAAGTTCAAATCTTAATTAATTTTTGGAAAGAAATAATAGGGTTTGGTGTAATAATTTAAAATTTACCTTCTAATTTGAGACAAAATGAGTCTAGTTCTTCGATGATTTCTAATTCCCACGTAGATGTAGCCATAGTTTCATGAATACGAAAACAAACACTTCGCTTTTATATTTTTGTAACTTCTATTTTATGTAAAAATCACAATTGTACATCCAGAACAACACAAAAATTCACTCGACATTCGACAATATTTCAAATTTTTTATTTACCGGTATATACCATAGAGATATATACCGTACCCAGTACCATAGAGATATGTCAATGCAGCTAGGCAGGGTGGCCGTTCTACAAATTTTAAAGTCCCTAGACTAACAGAAAAAATCCGCCAGAAACAGGATTTTTCTTTTTCTTAAAATCCGCTAGATGTTCCTAGGTATATTTTCGCGGTACCATTGGGCTAACTGAAAAATCTTGCCTAATGGTCAATGAATACCGAAAATCTAAATTTATAGATTCAGTAAAACCTTAAAAGGAGCTGACTCTATTTCAAATACATAAGTCAGTTATTTATAGTATAGGTTAATGATATGACAACCAAAACAAAAATTATTCATGTACAAAATAAAAAAAAAATGTAAAAATAAATCTTAAATCTTTAAACCACGTTTAAACATTAGTCATCTTATTAAAAATAAAACAATTAGCTCAGTACGTTTTGTACCTAAATTTCAAAATGAATAGCGAAGTATGGATCCAGATCTTCAAAAAGCACTTCAGCGGAAGTAGAAGCTTCACCAATGTCTCCTGTTCCCATCTTTGGTTTGCCTTTATCGACTTGGTTGACAACATCTTCGGGAATATCATTCGTTGTGCAATTCTTTTGATTTCTAATCAGAAGAAAACTGATTTCTAATCAGAAGAATGGAATTTAAAGTTTTTTTCTGAAAGCTTGTTTCGCAGTTTTCTTTTAACTAAACTTATGGCACCAAATACGCGTTCAAATTCTGCATTTGGGTGCGGTAGTGATAATGTTACTATTGCAAAATTACATAAATCTTCGAATATGTTTACTCCTGCTGCATTTTTGTATGTCGAAACCTTAGACCATGGTCTAAGATCGAAACAGATGAAAGTGAATGAACGACATTGAATTGTTAGTTTATATTCGGGAATTCTCGTGAAATTATATTATATATACAGTGTTGCCAACGGCAGATTACAAAATTGGACATATGATAAATTACTTATTTGAAATGAATTACTTTATAAAAAGTCGCCATCTCCAAAGTTCAAATGTCGCTAGAAGTCGCTAAATAATTATTTCTCGCTAAAACGATTTTTTATCCGCTAAACATTGTTAAAATCCGCTAGATCTAGCGAGAAAGTCGCTAAAACGGCAACACTGCAGCTAGGTGCTAGGTTTCTCTGTCTACGGTCAGTGCTCAGTATCATGGCGGCTAGAGAACAGGAGAACGATCGCTACCTGCTAATGCATAGCCTGCCTATCCCTGAAATTTTGTAAAATGTATAGCCGCACTGCCGTCAGTAAGTAGTGTCTGCGAAGTAACTGTTTAATTTTCGCCAAAAAGAAACATTAAAAAATGGTGAAATATTATAAAAATAATAATTATAATAAATCAATAATGATTAAAAGTTTACATTTATAATAATTGAAATTATAGAGACAACTTAGCGATCGCAGCGTCATACTTATTTTGTCCATATTTCTGGGACACTATTTTCTACGGCGATCTTTCTCCTGTTCCTTTACTTCCATGCCCAGTAAGCCCATGCCACATACACCCTATACTAGGGTTGCCACTTACCCTACGTATGTAAAATTTTTCGACAGACGACATATTAAAAAGTTGTTAAAATTTTAATAATATACATTCATCTGTACAGAATCGGTATGGCTAACTTAAAGTTTAAAAGGCTAAAAGAAGTCGAGAAAAATATTTTTATTTTTATTTTATAGAGTAAGGGTGACAAACGAGCACCTGATGGTAAGTGGATGCTGTGACCCATAGACATTTACAATTATCCTCGATTAAGAATCAAAACGCAGAAGCGTTGTCACTCCTAGGGACTACGATTAAATGCCGGGTTTCCAGTAAAAAGTGTCTCCGAGTCTCTACACACACCATACGAAACACAGTAGTATTAAGCTGCTATTTAACGCTGGTATTCCGTGAGAGCGTAGTCCTTCCCCGGTCGAGCCGACCCATTCGCCGAACAATAATTTAGCTGCAACGTGGCTCTCCCACGTAAATAATAATAATTAAAATGAAATAATATAAAGTACATACTATAAAATGTAATATTTAAAATTGTAAATTAAATTATAATCAAAGGGTACTTATTATTTATTCATGGAATTATCAGTTCTGTGAAATTAAATTCACATCCTTTCATGCTGACAAATAAAGTAATAAAATAAACATTAATATGTAGAAATAAACGTATTTAATAAAACAAATTATATTTTATTAATTAGGTATTATAAGATAATTAGTAGAAAACTAAGGTAAAGTTCTAAATCTTGATAGGTATATCTCGATATTAGCTACGTTAGTATAATAATACTCTTATTAGTTTGTGATAGTAGCGCCACGTGCTGACAGTTAAGGGAAACTTTTTAATCGCCATATTTGTGATGGCGGCCGATATTTATAGATCCTATGGGTGTTGTTAGTTTTCCATAATAAATGTTTTAAAATGGAGGAAACGAAAGTTATTTACTACATAGACGATGAGGAGACGCCGTATTTAGTTAAAATACCGATATCGCCCGAAAAAGTGACGTTATTGGACTTTAAAAATCAATTGAACAGACCTAACTATAAATTCTTTTTTAAATCGATGGACGATGATTTTGGTGTTGTGAAAGAAGAGATTGTGGACGATAACGCTCATCTTCCGTGCTTTAATGGTCGTGTGGTGTCGTGGCTAGTCTCCGCGGAAGGATCCAACCCTTCAGACGGGGCTTCACAGTGTACCGACAGTAATGCTGGTAAAGGTAAACCGAACCCTCATGGAGCCCCTACCGTGCCGCTCACTCGTGATACCTGTACTGATACTGACAGCACGATAAGCTCTCGACCTGGACATCGTGCGTCCTGTGACAAATACAAGTACAGAGGGCTCAGAATAAATGGGCATTCAAAGTACGGTAATCATGGCCTGGAATACGAAACAGCCTCTGTTCTTAGCTCAGATCTGGACTCCACGAGTCTCTTTGACAGTCAGTCTGAGATCACAACAACAACTGGTCGCCATACGAATGCTTCAGTGGATCGCGCACTCACAGAATGCAGTAGTGTTTCCCACCTTCAGGTCAGTTCGAGGAAGCGGCCACAGCGAAGACGAAAAAGGCCACAAGTAATGTCACGAACCTCCTCATATTCATCCATAACCGACTCTACAATGTCTATGCATATAATCACTGTAACTTTGAACATGGATACTGTAAATTTCCTTGGGATATCTATAGTGGGGCAGTCAAATAAGGGTGGTGATGGTGGAATCTATGTAGGGAGCATTATGAAAGGTGGTGCTGTTGCCCTGGATGGCAGAATAGAACCTGGGGATATGATATTACAGGTAATCTTTATCTTTATACTTAATTCTTTTGTATGTGTGTTTGTTATTGAACTATTCCTAAATGGTTGGACTAATGTTGACAAATGACTACAAATTTTGGTTGTCTACTTGAGTGGGTCCCTAGATGGTGTAGGTTCATAATTAGATGCAGTAGGTGGCTGTGTTGTCGAGTTCCAACAATTGTCCATGCAATGTCAAGGCAGATTGCTAGTATCTTATATTTTGGGTATGTTTGGAAACGTTTTCAGTATACTGCCGAATACAAGTGACGTCATCAATTGGCACTATATTGTACTGGCATGCCACCGCCATACTGCATTGGATATCCAGCCATAATAAAACAATTTTTAATTGTGTGTGCGCTAGATGAAGCATGCCAGAATTGGTTTTTATTTATTCAAATAATTAGAATAATTGCTGGTATCTCCATTAGGAGGTTATTTTGGAGTACAAAATGACAAAATAATCGCCAATATTTGCAATATGACACAAATGTATGACTTCATATACTGTCCTATGTCTTTGAATGAATCACCAGTATAGTGTCGATTAATGACGTCATTTGCATTGGACAGTACACTGGGTTCTATTTGGGAACATACCCTTTATCTATACGTATATCCCATATGTGTTTCTATACCATTCATCTGATTATAATGAATCTTTTTTAAATTATTGTGGCTGCCCTTGTAAGTGCTCCTTACAAGGAAAGGGTCCTTGTTATGTGAATCATGTATGAAAGTTTAAATTGTTTAATTATTGTGTATACTTTACGGACCGGAAAACTGTAATAAAAAGCCTAAGCACATGTGTAGTTGGCCTAAACTTATAAGGTGGTAGAGCCACGCTGCAGCTATATTATGGTTGTAGCACGAATGGGTAGGCTCGACCGGGGAAGGACCACACTCTCACAGAATGCCTGCGTAAAATAGCAATTTAATACCGTTGTGTTTCGTATGGTGAATGTAGAGATCTGGAGACCCTTTATTTACTGGAAACTAGGCATTCCATCTTAGTCCTCAGGGGTGATAACGCATCTGCGATTTGATTGTTAATTGAGGATAAGTCTAGATGTCTATGGGCCACGGCATCCACTTACCTGCTACTGTGGACTGTATGCTCGTTTGTCACCCTTATTCTATAAAAAACATAACTTTATAGAGATCCTGTAATCACTGCTTACATTATTTCAATTGTAATTTGCCATATTATATTGGCGATGTAAGAGTCCACCACTTTATATTCTGTGGGTACTGTAAGAGACAACAGAAGGAAACTGAAACTGGAGATGGGCAGCAGTAACTTTCTGATAACTTAATAATCACATCAAATTTCGCCTGATCTTTCTCTGGTCGTGTTTGATTACCATCCCATTGGATTATTAGTGTGAGGACATAGAGAGTGCACCTGTGCTTGCACACATACTCATGTACCATAATCCTGTTCTGCATAGAGGGCTAGTCTCTGTTGAGAGTGGCTATCGTGACCTAAATTCGGTCTGGATTATCGTTATTATTAATGATATTAAATACCAACCCACCTCCCTTGTTTTTTTGTTATTATTATTATTATCACTTGTTTTTGACTCTATGTAGTGTTTTTTTTTTTTTTTTATAGAATAGGCTGACAAACGAGCACACAGTCCACCTGATGGTAAGTGGTTGCTGCGGCCCATAGACATCTACATCTATCTTCCATTACAAATCAAAATGCAGATGCGTTGTCACCCGTGAGGACTGAGATGGAATGCCTCATTTCCAGTAAAAAGGGTCTCCGGTTCTCTACACTCACCATACGAAATACAGCAGCATTAAGCTACTATTTCACGCTGGTATTCTGTGAGAGCGTGGTCCTTCCCCGGTCGAGCCGACCCATTCGTGCTACAACTATACTACTAATATAACTGCAGCATGGATCTACCACGTAAAGTACCACGTAGTGTGTCATCTGTTGGTGATTGTTTAATGTTACAGCACATAAAGGCCACAGATGGGCACAGACGCAGCTCTCAATTCTGAGAAGGCTGAAGTGAATAACTTTTTTTAAAATTCAATATGAATTATAAATAATAGCTTAAAATAGTCACTTTTTAGTTTACCACTGTTTCGGTAAAAATCTCTATCCTGGCAAGAGCCAGCTAGAAACCCAGCAGGACTTTAAAAAGAATTACAATTAATAACACAAAACAAATTAGAAGTACCTTGGTAGCAATCACCTTTCCCAAGGTTTATTATCATCCATTAATTCCTTAAAATTACAGCCTATATACGTCCCACTGCTGGGCACAAGCCTTCCTCTCATATCCGAGTGGGTTTATGGCAAGGAAGTGTCCGCCGGGCTGCCCCGATGCGTCGGCCTCGGGCAGTGCGGCGTTAATTCATTAATATTATTTATAAAAAAAATTAGTTTAATAAAAAGATTGAACTTTGAGCAGGTCAAATTTTGTGTACTTTCTGAGATTTTGTTGTAAAAGCATATACATTGCCCCAAGAATGAATTACTGTCTCGGTGGAGTTGAGTAACTGGTACTACTAGCTTGTGTCTGTTCCTAGTATTCATGAATGAATATCACTTATTTTTATAAAACTACTTTTATTTTAGTGTATGTACATTAGATTTTCATAATCAAGCCATCATTCCATCGAAATTTGGGCTGTGCTACAGTCTCTTCAGTGATGCCAAGTTGATTGTCGGTATATTGAAATGCTGAAGTGTTTGTACAGTAGAGCTATGATGGCTGCAGAGAGGTGTAAGACTGGGTGATGTTATTTTCCCGAAACTCTTCACCGCTGCATTGGAAGACGTTTTCAAGCTACTGGACTAGAAAGGATACGGTATTAACATCAATGGCGAGTACATCACTCAGCTTTGGAAAAATTTTGTAGACTGTAGACAAGCTAGGGAGGCCCTATCTGAAATAAACAGTCGTCTAACCAAGGTTCTAACGAGGCTGAACAAGCCACAGATCAGGATAGTAACAAGTGCTATCACAGGACATGGCTCTTTTAGCAAACATTTGTTCACCATAGGTGTTACTGACAGCCCCCTGTGCAGGGCATGCATGGGAAAGGAAGAAACGGCGGCTCACATGTTGCTGACATGTCCAGAAGTCGCTTCATACAGGGCTAAACATCTCGGTACGCTGGGATCACTCCCCAAAGTTGCTTGCAACATCAAGGGACTGCTGAGCTTCTTCGGGGAGATATCATGGCTCAAATAAGCATATTATTCCTGCCCACACGCAAA
Source organism: Parnassius smintheus behrii (assembly GCA_036936625.1). Lineage (NCBI taxonomy): Eukaryota > Metazoa > Arthropoda > Insecta > Lepidoptera > Papilionidae > Parnassius > Parnassius smintheus. Next base: position 39,798,065 of record JAUPFT010000027.1, on the reverse strand, counting down.
ATACGCGCTTAGACGTGGAATTGCGGAAAACAGCCCGTCGTAAACTAAACTCAGCTAAAAATGTCCACGTCGCACCTATGCTGGTAGCTGTTGGGAGCACTAAGCTCGAAGTTGTTGACAAGTACGTTTACCTGGGACAAATAGTCCAACTAGGTAAGTCCAACTTCGACCGAGAGGTCAATCGACGGATTCAACTCAGCTGGGCAGCGTTCGGGAAATTACGACGCATCTTCTCGTCAGGTATACCTCAAAACCTGAAAACTAAGTTGTACAACCAGTGCATGTTGCCAGTGATGACCTACGGAACCGAGTGTCCTTCACCGCTGGCCGTATGAGGATGCTCAACGTCGCTCAGCGAGCTATGGAGAGGGCTATGCTCGGGAGTTTCTCTGTGTGATAAACTTAGAAATGAGGATATCCGCAGTAGAACCAGAGTGACCGATATAGCCCAATGGATTAGTAAGCTGAAGTGGCAATGGGCCATCCATATAGCTCGATGAACCAATAACCGATGGGGAGGAAAGGTTCTCGAGTGGCAGCCTCGTACCGGTAGGCGTAGTGTAGGGCGACCCCCTACTAGATGGAGTGACGACCTGGCAAGATATGCAGGAAGTTGATGGATGCAGGTGGCTCAGGATCGTGCTTTGTGGCATTACTTGGGGGAGGCCTATGTTCAGCAGTGGACCTGTGAAGGGCTGTAATGATGATGATAATGATTAATCAGGCCTATCGCCATCATCTCCTTGTTCTCCAAAACAATGGAGTCCATTGTAAACTGACAGCTCATGAGGTACCTGAGGGTCACCAGCTGATTAGTGATTGCCAATATGGTTTTCGTCGTGATCGATCAGCTGGTGATTATTCTACTTGACTTATATATGGGTGGAGGCATTAGACTTCAAGGGGAGGCATTGGGCGTTAGTTTGGACATTGCGTAGGCCTTCGATCAGGTTTGCCACAAAGCGCTTCTTTTGAAGCTCCCTTCTTATGGGCTTCCAGGGAAAGGAAGTCTGTTCCCCAGTTGGATTACCAGCTTTCTTGCAGATTGGAGCATCAAGGTCGTTGTAGACGCTGCACGCTCCAATTACAAGCCTATTAATGCTGGTGTTCTACAAGGCTGTGTGCTAACTCCAACGCTGTTTCTTGATATGTTGCAAACCCGTGCATATCAATGATATGTTGCAAACCCGTGCATATTAATGATATGTTGCAAACCCGTAACATTCATTGCCATGCAGATGACAACACTGGTGATGCTCTGTACACCGGCCGTGCCAATATTTCTCGGGAAAACGTCTCCAAGTACCGGTAAGTACACACAAACTTGTGTCTGAAGTCGAGTCTTTGCTGATCATAGTTTGCTGAATAAAGTCTGCTGCTGGATTGGGGGCGACTAAATCTAGTTCAAGAAGACACAAGTTTGCGCGTTAACCGCTAAAAAGAACCACTTTGTCGTATCTCCTCAGTTTCAAGGCACTCCCTTGTTGCCTCAGCCAGTATCGGTATCCTCGGCGTCGACATATCGAGTGACGTGCAGTTTCATGGTCACTTGGAAGAGAAGGCCAAATTGGCCTCTAAAAAGCTTGGCGTGCTCAGCAGAGCGGGACAGTATTTCTTGACAAGGCGCAGGTTCGGTGGCACATGGAATACTGTTCCCATCTCTGGGCTGGGGCTCCCCAGTACCAGCTCCTTCCACTTGACCGCATCCAGCGCAGAGCGGCTCGAATCGTCGACGACCGAGTGCTTTCCGATCGGCTTGATTCACTGGCGTTGCGAAGAGATGTTGCATCTCTTTGCATTTTCTGTCACATATACCATGGGGAGTGCTCTGAGGAATTGTTCGAATTAATCCCAGCCGCCGAATTTCGTGAACGCACTACGCGGCAAACGTCCCGATACCATCCACACCATCTAGATGCTTGGCGGTCCACCACTGTACGTTTTAAAAGGAGTTTTCTTCCACGTACGACCTCTCTGTGGAATAGTTTACCACCGGCAATTTTTCCAGGACAACCTAGGGACCTTTAAGAAAATAGCTTATTCCTTTCTAAAGGGCCGGCAAAGTACTTGCAATTCCCCTGGTGTTGCGGTTGTTCATGGGAGGCAGTGGTCACTTAATGTCAGGTGAACCATATGGTCGTTTGCCTCCGTAACCTACCCTCTCCCTCTTCTATAAAAAAATAAATGTATTGAGAGTCCAAAGACAATATGTATACTATTTTCTTAAAATTTTTGTTCGAGCGCCTCTTTAGGTTAGTTAGTTAGTTTACGACGGGCTGTTTTCCGCAACTCCACGTCTAAGCGCGTATTTTGCGTGTGGGCAGATATTTCCCCGAAGAAGTTCAACAGTCCTGTGATGTTGCAAGCAACTTCGGGGAGCGATCCCGGCATGCCGAGATGCTTAGCCCTGTATGAAAGGACTTCTGGACATGTCAGCAACACGTGAGCCGCCGTTTCTTCCTCTCCCATGCATGCCCTGCGCAGGGGGCTGTCAGTAACACCTATGGTGAACAAATACTTGTTAAAAGAGCCATGTCCTGTGATAGCACTTGTTACTATCCTGATCTGTGGCTTGTTCAGTCTCAATAGAACCTTGGTTAGACGACTGTTTATTTCAGGCAGGGCCTCCCTAGCTTGTCTACAGTCTACAAAATTTTTCCAAAGCTGAGCGTGTAAATTATTGAAGTATCTAGGTACCAGTGAACGAACGTAGCCAAAGGGGATTGGTATTATTGGTTCCGGTCCTATAGTTGCTAGGGCCGATCCCCTTCTGGGCAGTTCATCTGCTGCATTGTTGCCTATAGATCCACTGTGTCCCTTGATCCATTGCAGAGTCACATTGTTGTGCTTACATACCTCATTCAATTGTTGATGGCACTCGTATATCAGTCCCGAGTTCGTCACCTTGCAACTCAGAGCTTGTAGTACTGCCATACTGTCGGTTAGTATGGCAGTACTACAGTACCTTGCCTCTCTAAGTTTTAAATCATAGATTGCTCTAATGGCTCTCTTCTGCCATATTTCTCCAATAATTGTTAGCAGACTGTATACCCTTAAAATGTTTTATTCCTCATACATGCAGGTTTCCCCACAACAATTTGATGAGTCACCAGGTATGCGGTTAAATATTTAAAATTGCTGTCACACTGGTTTTAATTAAATACCATAAAATAAGTCTTCTTAGCTATGATTAAAAAATATCTTTTCAGCCACTTGAAGATCATCAGCTCTTTTTGTTTCAGGGTATTTTATTTCATTTATTTTATGTTATATAAAAAAAAGTAAAGTTTCAGCCTATATGACCTATATAGGCCACAGGCCTCCCCTCATTTCTGAGAGGGTTTTAGGAAAAGGAAGTGTCCGCCGCGCTGCACCAACGAGTGTTGGCGAACTTCACATGTCTTCGAAATATATTTTTTTCTTATTTCTCAGACATGCGGGTTTCCTCACCATGTTTACCTTCACCGCCGAGCATGTGGTAACTCAGCACTTAAAATTGCAATTAACAATTTCATTGGTGCCGGGCGGGGATCGAATCCGGTTTGCTCGCATACTGTGATATTTACAGTGAGCGCTAACCATCTGAGCTACTACGGCTCTATTATGTTATATCTAGATAGAATTTTCATTCTGTCACCAAGGATTATTTTAGGTCTATTAAGTCAACTTTTGCAATAGATGTGTTTATTGTTACCAAATGGCATCCATCTAAGTAAAATAAATATTAAGTGGAGCTTTCCATTTCAGCTCTGATCAAATGAACATCATGTTGTGGATTTATGATATTTTTTTTATAGAATAAGGGTGGCAAATGCACATGCAGTTCATCTGATGGTAAGGGGATGCTGTGGCCCATAGATACCTACATTTATCCCATGCAGATGTATAGTAACCCGTGAGGGCTGAGATGGAATCCCTGATTTTCATTAAAAAGGGTCACCATACGAAACACAGTAGCAATTAAGCTGTTATTTTATGCTTGTATTCTGTGAGAGTGTGGCCTTTTCCCGGTTGAGCTGACCCATTTGTTACAATCATAATATAGCTGCAGCATGGCTGTACCATGTAGAATGGAGGTCATCAACACTCTGTGATAATTTCAGCTGCAAACAGTTTATTATATTATGTAATTGAATATTTCAATTTTCAACATTCATAAGTTATTATACTATTTTTTATATGTCCCAATTTATGAAGAAAGACATCTAGGCAGTTAATGACTTTGTGTTCTTTTGATAAAAATAATATTGCTTGTGTTCACCATTCAACCTAATGTATCATACAATTTGACCATGTAATGGTGGTGTAAGAATATCTCAAACAAACAGTACAAACCAGGACATGTACAAGTACCATCTTCCAAAAAGTTAAGTTACTATATAAGTCCCACAGCTGGGCACTGACCTTCCTTCATTTCTGAAAGGGGATTTTTTCGTATGGTGAGTGTAGAGAACTGGAGACCTTTTCTACTGGAAACAAGGCATTCCATCTTAGTTCTCAGGGGTGGCAATGCATCTGCATTTCGATTCTTGATTAAGGATTAGGTAGATTGTGTGCTCGTTTGTCACCCTTATTCTATAAAAAAAAAACATTTAATAGTGTAAGACTGAAGATTTGACATGTAATGGTAGATTTACATAACATTACTGTCTTCTTGGATCTTCTCTGGTCTCGAGGTTGAATCCCAGGTCTGGAAATTCTCAGTAGCAGCCCGGAGTCAGGAAGTTGGCGGTGTTTCACACCCGTGCCTCGGAAAGCATGTAAAGCCATTAGTCTTGCGTCTGATCTGTCCGTTCGTGTCGGGTTACCATCTCATCGAACTATGAGAGTAAGGCAATAGAGAGTGCACCGGTGCTTGCACACACACTCGTTTACCATAATCCTGTCCTGTGTAGATGACTAGTCTAGTTCAAACTGGTCGCCGTGACCGAAATTCGGTTAGGAGGACATTGTTATTATTGCGTAACTTTATTTGAATAATATTCCTGCTGGTACTTACAGGTGAATGACGTTAACTTTGAGGACATGACCAACGATGAAGCTGTGAGAGTGCTGCGTGAAGTGGTCCAGAAGCCGGGCCCCATTAAATTGGTTGTCGCCAAGTGCTGGGACCCCAACCCTAAAGGGTATTTCACCATACCCAGAACAGAACCAGTTAGGCCTATTGATCCTGGTAAGTGTGACCCGGTTATATTTCAAGTTCGAATGACTTTGGCCTCCTTCATACTAGTTATTTCTGTGGTTGATTTCATAGTTTAATTATTTGGTTTAATTCAAAAGAATGTTTTTCAAATGTATCTATACATAATATAAATTATGTTTTGGTTGATAATGAAGTTGTAGAGCTGTCTTCTAAGATTTGTTTATTTGGTATTAAAATATAAAATATCAATACATATGCAAGTGCTCTATAAACTCAATGAAACAATATCCTATATCTTTAAACGAGCAAATTTTTATCGTTGAAGCCGTTTTCGAGATTCCGATTATATATATATATATATATATATATATATATATATATATATATATATATATATATATATATATATATATATATAATCGTCGATCATTTAAGAATCTCGAAAACGGCTCCAACGATTTTCATAAAATTTAGTGTCCAGGGGGTTTCGGGGGCAACAAATCGACCTAGCTAGGATTTATTTTTAGAGAATGTCTTTTTGTCCGTGTTTTCAGGCAATGAAAAACTGCTACAATATAAGAAGGTAAATTTTGACACTGTGTTTATGATCGTAATAGCTCAAGTGGATATCGAGCGGTCGCGAAATCGAACGACTTGGTTCGCGTCCTGTCTTCGGTCCGATTTTCTTTCCTTCCTTGTTTTGTGAGAAAATCTATTATTTTAATTAAACTAATTGCACTCATGATTTTTTATTCAAATAACGAGTTCAGTTTTGTCTATTATGTCAATAAGATCAAAAAATTTTATTCATGTTTCATCAGTATGTAATTTGTATCTAAATGTAATTTCAAAAAAAGGTCATCCAGGCACTTTGGTATTAAAAAGTCAATATGAGCAAATGCTCTATGAACTCAGTGAACCGACACTATTTAAATGACATCAAATTAATTACACAGTGACACAATAAGTTACACAGACTTGTGACACTAATTCCATTTATTTTTAATTGAAGAGTAGACATACTAGTCATGTGATGGTGTAGGAACGTCCACTAACCCATGTCCTCCCATACGTGTCGTACGAGGCGACAGAGAGATACTGAAATACAAGACATATGGCAGCATATTCTTGTATACAACACAAAATGTGTTATTCAGAAACTGAGGTTTATATTTTATTTTATTCGTATTTTATTCAAAAACCTACAGCAATCGCTTATTTTTAAATAAAAAAATATAATAGTGTACTACTAAGCCATTTACAAGTTCCCACTTTTAGAATTAAAAATTAAAGATATAAACAAAAGCAATTTTACAGATAAATCAACTAGTTAACTTCTCAACCCCCTAGCGGTCTCATGAGACCGCGGCCATATTCCGTCAAATCTCTAGCGGCCTCATGTGGTCGCACCCACCCACAGCACTTTAACCCATAATCACTTATAAATAGAGACTTCTTTTCTATTAACAAGTTTGGCATTATGTAATCAATATGAATTACTCTATCCTCTAGATAGACTCTAGTGCAATAAAGAAACTGTTATCCTATGAATATTTATTTGTAATCTACGTTCATTTCGTACGCCATTTTCGCGGGAAGGTTATTGTGTTGATTTTTCTAGTGTTTTATTAGTATTTTAGTATAGTGTTTTATTATAAAATTGTAATGAATGTTTTTGTGTGAATATAATTTATCTTTTTACGTAAATAATTTCGATATTGAAATAATTGTGATTTTCACGCTGCCGACATTCGCTTGGTATGTTTTTTTTGTTATCAAAATGCAACAAAATCTTTTTGTAATGACGTAAAACCTGACTTTTGTTTAGACCACTAGATAGGGAATTTTGTATAGATTTTATAATGCTAAACTTCTTCATAGAAAAGTAGTCTCTAAATATAAGTTTTAATGGTTTTAAGTGCTGTGGGTGAGTGCGGTCGCATGCGACCGCTCGGGGTTTGACGGGCGCATGCGACTGCATGGGATTTTTATGGCGCTTGAAGGGTTAACAATAAAGTTAAAAACTATATTTGTTAGGAATAATTTAAGAATTAAGATAGATTTTTAAGCAAAATATTCACTGGGTAAGGTACTCTTGCACGTATTGAACGGATCAATATCAAAGTTAAGCGAGTTTATAAATTTAGCAGTTCAAATCATGAAATAATCATGTCTATAGTTTGTATGAGCTCTGTTTATGTAAAGAAGTTTGCGTATAAAGAAGTTTGCATATATTCTATTCTGTTCTCTATATCTTCATAGTCCTGAAAAACCGTATGCGCTAAAGTTATAAATCATTAGATGCGCCCTTACCATAGTATGACCACTCCGAAATGTGTCCATTCTCAAATGAGCGAGCTCACTCATTCGCAATAAGTGTTCATTTGTGCGCAGTGACAGCCAGATGTTGCACATTGGAACTAACGCGGCAGATTTCACAAAAAAAAAAAAAACTCAGAATGCCATCGTATGCCTTTCGAAAGTGCAATAATAATTCTAGAAACACTAATATAGCCCAAGGTGTAATGCCGGCTGTACACGCTCGTCTCGTCGCCTCGCGTGCCTCTCGTCGTGTTGATGCTCGACATGAGAACACACCATGTACATACTCGTATCATTTGAACTTGGTGTGCCCGCTGAGATGGACGTATATGAAACTGTTGCTGCGTTTTGCCTTTGTGCTATTAGTTATTCTAACTTTTTACACATTTACCATAAAAATAAAATTAGTAAGCCACGGCGGAGAAGAAGATGGTGGATGGTTTATATTTATCGTAACTGAACCATGTACGGTGAATATAATATAGTACGTTCTCATTTCATCGCGAGACTCACGAGACACTTTGACTCGAGCGCAAAAAACCGACACGCTTCCGAGAGCGCACGATGGCCACGAGACGCGACGCGACGCGACGGGAGCACCATGTAAAATATGTAGATATTTTGAACTGGACGCGACCGTACTCTCGTACACTTGAACAACGACTGACAAAACGTCACAGTCACATAGGTAGTGTGTGACAGAGATAACGCTCTACGAAGCCGAAATTAGCCGATTGTCTCTTTCCATAGGTCGATGTGCAATATTTATCGCCGGGTAATGTACACACTCGTACCCGGCCTGTCTCGTGGTATCTCGACGAGCATATACACTCGCCATAACATTTCACGTGTAGGTATCTATCTATATTTTATTAAATATTGAATTTATTTTATTCCGATGTCAGAAAATACCACGAACTAATTACGGGCAAACGGAAAATGTGCGACAGATAAAGTATTATACACAATTTCTGTAAGATAATAAGAGATGACACTATTGTCTCAGTACTCTTCTTATAACCAATTTAGTTAGATACTCGAATGTACTAAGGAAGCGGTTTACAAAGGGATCATCTATAAATAGACATATACAGACGGAAATGCCGTGGTAGCGCCGCATAAGTGTGCGCGCGTCAGCGCCTTGCAAACGCACAAATTCAAACATTTAAATCTTTGCCATGCGCTCTATAATCAAGATACGAGGGTGGATTGAAAAGTACTCGGCCTAACCAAGAAAATAAACACATACTAAAATAGTTATATTTTTATTTTTCTACATAATCACCATCAAGTTCAATACACTTTTGCCACCTCCCTTTCCAAGCATTTAGACCGTTGAAAAAAAATGATTCTTCCTTAGAGTCAAAATATGCGTCTACAGCTGCTTTGACCTCGTCGTTTGTGGAAAATCTTTGACCTCCCAAGTGCTTTTTTAGGTTAGGGAACAGAAAGAAGTCTGATGGTGCCAGATCAGGTGAATACGGCGGATGCGGTAACAGTTCAAAGCCACAGTTGTGAATTTCAGCCATTGACTGTACTGACGTGTGAACACGGGCGTTATCTTGATGAAACAGGACTTTTCTTTCATTCCTCGACGTTTTTCTTTTATTTCCTCTCGTAAACGACGTAGTAAAGACAGTAGTAATCAGAGTTTATAGTTTGACCCCTTTCAAGATAATCAATCATAATCACACCTTTCAAGTCCCAGAATACTGAAGCCATCACCTTATTTGCCGACAAAATCGACTTAGCCTTTTTAGGGGGTGGTGAACCAGGTCTTCTCCACTGTTTTGATTGTTGTTTTGTTTCCGGTGTACAGTAATGAACCCATGTTTCGTCCATAGCAACAAAACGACACAAAAAATCATCTGCATCGGCTTCAAATAACTCCAAACAGTCGCGTGAAATAGTCAATCGCGTCCTTTTTTTATTCAACTGAAAGCAGTCGCGGAACCCACCTCGCAAACACCTTGTGGAAACCCAACTCGTTGACAATGATGTTTTGAGTTCGTTCATAAGAGATGCCTATAATCTCGGCTATCTCTCTAATTTTTGATCTGCGGTCTCCCATTATTAAATCAAGTACTTTTTTAATATTTTCGTCAGTAGTTGACGTCGAAGGCCTTCCAGAGCGGGGTTCATCTTTCACACTCTCTCTACCACGCTTAAATTCTGCTATCCATTTTTTGACGGATGAATATGACAGAGCACAATCGCCTAATGTACTGACCATGTCATCATGGATGGCTTTTGATGATACCCCCTTCTTATGGAGGTACTTAACGACGGCACGCTGCTCGATTTGCTCCATTCGCGGAAATTATGTCCGATTACTTTGTTAATAAATTTATAAAATCAAAACTAATTATCGCACACGTTTCGAACTTCACACAATGAACTAGTCTGAACTGAACTAAATAATGTGGGTAGATTTGATTTTTAGAATTGAATGGATCTGTGTTAGGCCGAGTACTTTTCAATCCACCTAGGTACTTTAAAAAGACTTTCTGGACACACTCAATACAAGACTTATAAATCTCATATTGCGGGTTCCAGACCTGTGATACATATTCAAGAATATGTCAAGAACAGAAGAGAATTTTTGTTGTTTTTAGGCTGTCGAAGGCACAAGAATAGCGGACGACAAATCGATATTCATACTCATATACCTCATATACTCTGGCAATAGACGTGCCCATTAAATGATAGTCGCCATTGATTACGTCACTGCTTTGTGAACAACTCAGTAATCATTTAGGTACATTTAAATCTAGTTTGTTTATATTGCAGTATGTTTCAAAAATTTCCAAGTCTGATTGCAATAACATAGTATTCTCTGTACTAACAATGAATATAAGTATTTTCATATCATCAGCATATATTTGCACAATGAATATAAGTATTTTCATATCATCAGCATATATTTTTACGTGGTAGAGCCATGCTGCAGTTATATTAGTAGTATAGTTGTAGCATGAATGGGTCGGCTCGACCGGGGAAGGACCACGCTCTCTCAGAACACCAGCGTGAAA